>CAUYQG010150608.1:0-49553 GCA_963574415.1 Tarsius wallacei | reverse complement strand
CTTATCTCTACAATAAATCAAAAATTAGCTGGGCGTGGTAGCGCGCCTGTAGTTCCAGCTACTCGGAAGGCTGAGGCGGAAGGATCACCGGAGCCCAGCAGGTCGAGGCTGTGGTGGCCAGGAGCGGCCGCTGCACTCCAGTCTGGGCGACGGAGTGAGACACCAACTCAAAATAAATAAATAAAAATAAATAAATAAATAAATAAATAAATTACTACTACCACAGCCCCAAAACAAGTCAGTAAAGCGTGCTAAGTGCTGTTCTTCTAAAGGAACTAAATGGAACCATACTGCTGTGCTGGCAAGAACCAACACCACTCACTCATTCAACTCAACAGCAGAGTGACAGTGACCTGCTGAAAGAGTCACCTGAAGATCACAGCCAGGATCCACTTCCCCACACTGAGCAAGCACAATCCTGGACACCACCACCCATCATCTGTTAGACCAGGTGTTCTCAACCAGATTTTGTGCCCTAGAGAACATGTGGCAACGGATGGAAACGCTCTCACTGTCCGGACTTGGACTCAGGAGAGGGGTTTACTGGCATCCAGCGGGAGAAACCAGGAATGCCACAAAGCAAGGATGCTGCACAGGACAGCCACAACAAAGAATTATTCAGCCAAAAATCTCAACAGTGCTGGAGAAAGTCTGACCCAGATGTGTGTCCCAAGAATGAGTAAAAATTCCAAGCAGCTGGACTAAAGACACAATGGTGGTGTGAAAGGACCACAGGACTAGGAGAGGAAGGAAACTAACACTGAGTACCTGTGCCACACAAAGTCTTCTGTTAGTCATTTTAATCTATTTCCCTCACCTAAATTTCTGTCCTGTGAAAACGAATGACATATTCTGATTTTACATAGAAGGCTAGACTCAAGGTCACTCAGCTAGGAAAGGAAGAATCACAAAACAAATTCAAACCAAATTTGTTTCATTCAACAATACTAACAGCCTAGAGGCTGGAAGACCTGGACATGATTCAGAGCTACTCATATGACTTTGAGCAAGTCACTTAACCTCCCTAAGCCTCCGTTCAGAAAATAAACCGACGGATAACATGTGAAAACATAAATGCTGCTGACTGCTAGCCCAGGATAATAGTGATGAAGACCTTGCAATGAGAAAGAAAGTGCTTATGATGGAAGTCTTATGAACACAGAGTTTCCTTAAAATTACAATAGATAATGCATAAGGGTGCGTGTTATCAGAGGATCACTTTGAGGAGTCAAGGCGAAATGTTCAGAACACACCGAGTCTCCCACTGTCACGTCTTGAACAACCAAACTGCGTCCTTCGGGTATCAGGTTCAAGACCCACACCGTCAACCGGGGCTTGTCCCCTCTGGAAATCGCCACCGCCCATGCTGCTTCTAGAGGCAGGCTGCACACAACCATTTTTCCTCTGGAAACAGCTAGCGCCTAAAGCACAGCGTTGATGTATTTTATGAACGTATCTTCGTATGCCAACGAACACCCTGCAAATGAGTCATAGCTGCAAATACTTCCCGCTAAGTCCACGTTCAAAATCAATCAACGCATCAAATAAGCCAAAAACCCATCTGGAATAAACATAATTTCAAAAGAGTCACTGAGGAGAGGACTTAAGTCCACAAAAATGTTAGGGACAAAGAGCAGAGCGCGAACGCTCCGGAGAAGCCGAAAGAGCCATCCCGGTGTGGCCGGCCGTTGGCGCGCGGACGCGGGGTCGGGCCTGTCGGCCGCGGACTCCAACTTGGCCTTCCGAGAGCGGGGCGGGGAGTCCGGCCGGGCCCCGGGAGCCCCGCCGCTCGAGACGGGCGGGCCTCCCGCGGGGGCACAGCCCGGCCCAGGCCCCTCCTCCGGCGGCGGCCCCGAGGACTCGCACGGGACGGCGACGCGCACGGCCCACGGCCGCCGTCTCGCTCCTCGGGCCGCCCCGCTGCTCGGCAGGCCCGAGCTCTCCATCGCATCGGACACCCGTCGCCAGCCGAGCCACCGCTCCGCTCCGCTCCCGGGAGCCAAGGGCCCTCGCTTTCTCCCAGGACGGCCGCGCTCTCCCGGGGCCCGGGGTCTCCACGGGCCCGGGGACACCGGCCGGCGGGCGCGCCGAGCTCCGCGCGGCGCCCGGGCCGCCCCCTCCCGCCTTTTGTGCCGCGGCCGCCCCCGCCCGAGGGCCCTCCCGGGGACCGGGCGCGGGCCCGAGGCTCACCCGCGTCGTCGGCGGCGGGCGCCAGGGTGACGGCGCCGTCCCGCCACAGGCGGATCTGCGCGGCCGAGCGCGCGCGGCGGCGGGGCTGGCGGGCGGCGCGCAGGGAGGCGCAGCACTGGTAGCACACGGCCCACGCCTGCTCCTCGTTGATGGGCTGGTTGTAGAGCCGCAGGATCTCCGCCAGGCTCAGCGCGTCCGGCGGGCCCCCGGGCGCCGGCGGCCCCGCGCCGCCCGCCGCGCCCGCCCGCGGCTCCGCGCCGCCCCCGGGCCCGGCCGGCTGGGCCATCCCGCGTCCGGCGCCGGCCTCAGCTCCGCGGCATCGTCTCCGCGCGCCGCCGCCTCCTCATCCCCGAGCGGCCGCCGCCCAGCCCGGCCGCGCGCGCCGCCGCCGCCGCGGGGACCGGGCGGGGGACCAGGCGAGGGCCGGGCGGCGTGGGCGAGCGCGGCGCGGCGAGGACGCCGGGCAGTCCGGAGCAGGCCGCCGCCGGCCGCCAGCGACGCGATGGCGTCCGCCGCCCGGCCGGCCCCGCCCCGCCCCGCCCCGCCTCGCGCCGCCCCGTGCCCGCCCCTCAGGGGGCGCTCGGCTGGGGGATGCGCGGTCCGGAGGGCTAGCGCGGCCGCGACGGCCGCTCGGTGGCGGAGGGGACTGCGCGGCCGGGAAGGCTCGCGAAGTCGAGGGCGCTGACGCCCGGCCGGGGACGGGCGATGGTGGGGGGCGGGGACGCCCGGTGGGGGGAGACTCGCGGTCCTGAGTGGCGGGGGGGCGCGGCTGGGGAGGGCGCGCGTCCGGGGATGCGTGGTCGCGGGAGGTGACGCGCGGCTGGGAGGGTTCGCGCGGCGGCGGCAGGCGGGGGACACGCGGCAACGGGAGGACGTGGCGCACGCTCGGGAGGGGCGCGTTGTTGGGGAGGGGACACCTCGCGATCGGGACGGCTCGCGGAGTCCAGGGCGGTCGTGCACGGTTCGGGGGAGGGCCGGAGGGTCGGGGGCGATGGCACGGTTGGAGAGGGGTGGCGGGGGGAGGAGCGAGAGGGGCGTGGCGCGCGTTCGGGAAGGGCACGCGTGGTCCGGGCCTTGCTGCTTCGGGAGGGGGTCGCGCAGTCAGGGCGTCCCCAGCCCGCTTTGGCCGGTCCCTGAGCGCGCCCACACAGGCCTCCACCCCTGCAGAGAGGCGCAAGTCGTTGACTTCGATCCCCCTTGGAATTGGATGGCCGAAGGTGTAAGTAGGAACTTGAACTTAGCCTGAAGCGAATTCCTAAGAAATTAAGGTCTCCCGAGCCGCTCGGGCTGCCCTAGGCCTCCTAGCCGGATCCCCGGGCCTGAGCGCTCTGGGTCAGCGCGGCCCAGACCCCTTAAAGCAGTTAAGGACGCAGTTCCTCCTGACCACCCGTCGCCAAACTGCCCCGTGCCTGCCCCACTGTTCTATAATTCCGTGTTTACTGAATTCCTCCCTCTCCGCTCCCAACTTCAATGAAAACAGGGATCGTTACAGGTTTGCTCACTGACTTCTCTCAAAAGCTATGCCAGGGGCTGGGATGTAACCACGTGGTACATAATTTGCGGATGTTAGTTTCAGCATCCTTCCGGATTCATCCCTAACATCTATACAATTTCTCACTAAGGAAATGTGAGAATAATTACACTCATCATGGCCCAATTAACCCAGCCTGCTTATATGATGTGAAACTGGTATCATAGTGGCAAAATTGAACTGAAAGCAATTAGCCATAGAATGAAAGAAATACTCCCGAGGCCCTACTGAACCCAGTAAAACAGTTCTTAATTCAAACAATCACCCATTCATTGGTAAATGAGTTTAATTGGTAACATTCCACTCTGAGGCTAATTCTGTCCGAAAACCCTCCAGAGTGCTGAAAAGTGTCAACCAAGTAAAAAAAGTAGTTCCAGTAAACCTTTCAAGGCAGTTTCACGTGTGGTGTTAGAAATCACAGTGGCTCACGCCTATAATCCCAGCACTTTGGAAGGCCGAGGTGAGAGGATTGCCTGAGCCCACAGGTTGGAGACCAGCCCAGGCAACTTGGCAAGACCTCGTCTCTACAATAAATCAAAACAATTAGCCAGGCATGGTAGCATGCACTTGTAGTTCTGGCTACTTGAAAGGCTGGGGTGGAAGGATCGCCTGAGCCCAGCAGGTCGAGGCTGCGATGGCCATGAGCGTACCCCTGCACTCCAGCCTAGGCAACAGGGTGAGACTCCAACTAAAAATAAAAAAAAAAAATCACAGCACTCTCAATAATTTGCATCTTGCAGTAGAAATTATAACAGTCTATTGTTAATGCTTAAGATACCACGTATATACAGCAGGAGTGGCGGGAGAGAGAAAAGCAAAAGGACATAAAGAGTAAATTGGAAGAGGAAAGAAAAAAGTTCTCTAGGCACTTTATTATAATTTAACTACAAAAGATACAAAACAACTCCTTAAAGTAGAATCACTTAATTATGACTCATAATCCCATTTGTAAAAATGCAGTATCTACGTGTGCCAAAGCCCCGAGCTTTCTAGTTCCTTATTTGTGACACTATATTGACAATCTCAAATTTGGCTATTTTAAAAGTTTAGAGGCTGGAAAGGGACTCAGGCCTGTAATCCCAGCACTTTGGGAGATGGAGGCAGGAAGGATAACTTGAGCCCAGTAGTTTGAGACAAACCTAGGCAACATAGGAAGACCTCTTTACAGTTGTGGTGGCATGTGCCTGTAGTCCCAGCTACTCAGGAGGCTGAGGTGGAAGGATCGCCTGAGCCCAGAAGTCAAGGCTCCAGTGAACCGTTCATGCCACTGCACTCCAGTCTAGATGACAGAGTAAGACCCCCAACTCAGAAAAAATAAAAAATTTAGATGCTGTGTGGATTTGAGCAATCCAGGAACATGGTGAAATGGTCTACTTTTATGGGCAACACCACCACCTTCTGGCCTTCTGAGACATTGCTGCCCCAGCCAAAAAAGTTCTTAACTCTTAGCCTTACCAAGAGACAAGTTAAATAAACAGGAATCCCTGAGCCATTATTTGCTATCCCTTGAATATAGCAGTGAATAACTATCCAAGTGAAGACAGCGATGGAAAGGAGGAGGAAGGGAAGAAAATAAATCCGAACCTTAAAATGTTACCTTTAAAACATACATTCTTAGACACCAACTTGGAACACTAGGGTTTTCTTATTTGAGAATTTTAAAAATACAAGCACATTTGAGAAGGAAAATCTTACTGCACTGAATTATAGGAAGATTTTATATATGGTAGAAGGGTCCTTTTTGCCAACTCATACCAATTCATGGTTATGATATACTATATTAAAAGTAAAGATAAGTCTTTTGTCTTTGTGAGCTTATGTATAATGAAGTTGAAGCAAGATGACATGTAGAATGTTCTTTGATGTTATTTCTCTACACAATAAATAAAAGGAAAAATCTTTTTTTTTTTTTTTAGTCAGGGTCTCACTCTGTAACCCAGGCTGGAGTGCAGTGACACAAGGCTCACTGCTGCCTCCTAGGCTCAGGCAATCTTCCCACCTCAGCCTCCCAAGTAGTGGGACTACAGGTATGCACCACCACACCTGCCTGAGTTTAAAAAATTTTTTTTGCCGGGCTTGGTAGGCTCAGCCTGTAATCCCATGCTTTGGGAGGCTGAGGTGAGTGGATTGCCTGAGCCCGCGGGTTCGAGACCCACCTGGGCAACTTGGCGAGACCTCATCTCTGCAATAAATCAAAAAATTAGCTGGGCGTGGTAGCGCACACCTGTAGTTCTGGCTACTTGGAAGGCTGTGGCGGAAGGATTGCCGGAGCCGGCAGGTTAAGGCTGCAGTGGCCCAACTCAAAAAATAATAATAAAAATTTTTTTTGTGTGAAGACTGTGTTACCTAGGCTGGTGGAAAATCTTTAAAATCCTAGCTATCTCTATTATAAGTCTAGTTATTCTACCGCCTGAACACTAATTTTTTTTATAAAGATAGTATAATTCTAACAACTTCTGTATGATTTTCAGTACCCTTTAAGTTTTTGTCATCTATCATCACAGTCCTCTTTGAAAGTGGCTGCTAACCACTCAAAGGCTACCAGAGGTTGATGTATTCTCAGTGGGAGTCAAGCAACGCTGTGGAGTAACCCGGAATAATTCAAATTCGAAAATTCAAATGCCTTTATGTTTGGTGTATTTTGTTTCAAGTTTGGTCCTTGATTTTTACTCTGTGACTTGACCACTTTTAAAAAATTGCTCTAGGCTGAGCATGGTGGCTCATGCCTGTAATCTCAGTACTTTGGGAAGCAAAAGCGGGAGAATCACTTGCAGGCGTTTGAGACCAGCATGGACAACATAGCGAGACTCCATTTCTACTCCCCACTCCTCGCCCATGGCTCTATATAGTTAAAATGTCTGACCAATTCAAACCAATGTTTAAATATCTTTTTCAAAGTGCTGTAAAGTCTTTGCAGAACGATGGTATATGTCACTTTGAATATGATTTTGTTGATTTTTGTTGTAGTTAAAAAATTGAATCCTTGACATATTTTCTTATATTTACTTGTCACTTCTGCAGAATAAATGTACTTCATGCTCACACTCTGGATATGCTGGCTGAGCTGCTCTGAGTCTTTCAGGGAGCACGGCCTTCAGGGAGCACAATCTGTCTGTGCGGCCCAAGCTTGTCCCAGATACTCCCAAGACAATTGCTCCTAAGAGGCACATTCACCTAGAAAAGTGCACCAAAAAGGAAAAGAAAATAGAACAGCATATTTTTTTTAACGTTATAACCTAAATTTTCATTGCCCACAATTATACCTTATAAACCTATAGTGATATTCTATACTTTGAAAGTGCTTTCTTCAAGTATACAACACAAGGGTCATATATTATTATCCCTATCTTACAGATGAGGCAATACAGTCATAGGACAAAACACAGGCCTAGTAGATGAAAACAGCAGGACTGAAATGCAGGCTCCTGGCCAGCCCAGGTCTTGCTGCTTCGTTACAATATCTTCTCTACACTTGTACAGAGCAAGAAAAAAGTCCAGGCACTTCATCCCTCATTTCAGCAAGCATGAGTAATAAAGAGCAAATGCTTTAAACGTTGTAAATACCAGTATGATTGCCTTAACGTTTGATATTTTAAAATACTGTAGCTGAAACCCTGCAGTGAAGTCCCCATGTCCCTGGATTGGTTCTCATGAATTCATTGCTATTTTCACCTTAGTGATTGTCTCCTCAGAGTGACAACTGATCGTCAGGGTGATCCGTGTGATTTATCCCCATCAAAGATTTGTAAATTATCACCCTTCTATGGAAGCCAAATGCCATCAACAATCCTAGATGCAATTTAAATTGGTCTCTTGTAATTCTGGAAATCAGACTGGATATTAATCGATCATCTTTAAAATCAGCCATGGGAGTTGGCATATAAACTTCTACCCAGAACTAGAAGCACACAGACCAGACAAGAACACAACAAAATTGACGTCCTCTGCTTATAAACTTGTAAAAAAAAAAACTTCGTTCTTATGGTCAAAGATATAAATTTACTAGAAAACAATTAGAAAGTATCCATTAGTGTCCTTTCACTAAGTTACATCCTAAACCAATGCTTTCCCCAATATTTCCATTCAGCCAGGCACGGGGAATCATGCCTGTAATCCCAGTACTTTGGGAGGCAGAGGTGAGAAGATTGCCAGGGGTTAGAGACCAGCCTGGGCAACTTTGTGAGACATCTCTACAATAAATCAAAAATTAGCCGGATGTGGTAGCACACACTTGTAGTCCCAGCTACTTGGGAGGCTGAAGTGGAAAGATCACCTGAGCCTAACATGTCAATGTCAAGGCTGTGGTGGCCGTGAGTGTGCTACTGCACTCCAGCCTAGGCAACAAAAGTGACTCCAACTCAAAAAAAAAAAAAGGCAATATTTTTATTCTGTAACATCTAATATAAGTTTACCTAGTCAAGCTTGATAGGATAGTTACACACCTACTGATAAGAATTGAAGAAAAGTAGAAGAGGTAAACTATTTGAACAATAACATTATCAGTAGGTTCATGAGAGAGTCTGGAAAACACTAGGCCAAACAATAGTTATGCTTCACCTTCTTAATGTGATTCTTCTTTGAAACCATTAAATTTAAAGCAATATGTTGGCAATATTCTGATTCTGAATGTAAGTGAAATTATCAGCTTAGTTAAGAAAATTTTATTTGGAAAAGACCTCATAGATCTAAACTTTAGGCCACGTCACTATTTTATGCTCGTGGAGATTGGAGTCTGCGAAAGGTACGTGACTTACCCCACATTACTCTTGGGTGGCCTGAGGTAATTCAAATGTACATCCTATAATACAAACTTTCCATAGTCTCTTCTTTAGTCATATCACCTAATTCTCCTCAGATTTCAAAAGTTAGGACAAGCAATAGCCTACTTTTTCATTCCAATGGGAAAGAGAAGCAAAATTGGCACAAAAATACCTTTATCTGGTAGCAAAGTTTGATGTTTGACAGTTATTGCTTCAAAAATGAGAATTCTCAATAAAGTTTTAAGAAACCAGAGTTTTTGGTTGTGCAATTTAAAGTGAAAGAACCCATTTTCAGGCTGCAATCACACTTTGCTGATGAGACAATGCTAAAATATTTTTTCAAATCTCCATTATTTAATTTTTCTGATTTCATAGTGAAAAGATGATCTTTTCTTGTTGCTCAAAAAAGGTTTTGTTTCCTGATGTAAAGGTAGCAGTCTAAAGCTGCTCTTGGCTCTTGTATTCTAGGTCAGCATGTGAGCAGCATAAAATGACACCTAGCCTATTATTGTAATTTCTGATAGGTTATATAGCACTTATCATAAGAGACAGACTCCTTCCATATTCCTACCTCTTGGGTAGAAGCACTGAAATGAAAAACGGAAAGTTGGAATGGGGGCCTACGGGGTGAGGTACCTTTTTAAGGTGTGGCATCATTAACATTTTTCCATACTATCTGCTAGGTGATCTGGTCATACCAATGCCATTGCAGAGAGAAAAACTCACATTTGTGCACACTGGGATATAGCAAAAAGAAGTAAACCTAGAATCAGAACGTGGCTTCGAGAACTAATTTGTTACTAGAGGTGTGTATCCTTGGGCAGATAAGTTAGCTTTCCTGGATCTCCATCTCATTCCTCTATGAATGAAATGGATTGGAAGAATTAAGATACCTTTCAAGTCAAAAATTCTGTAATTCTAGGCCATGAAATACTAAATTGTGTCTAACAACAGAGAACATAAAGGTAGCTAAAATTCTAATTTTGACCAATGCAAAAAAAAATCCATCCAAAAAAACTAGCTACCTTCAAAACCATTAGAAAACATGTTCTGGAGTATTAGCACAAATTTCAATTCAACAGAATCAGAGAATGAAATCTTTCATTTCACAGAAATCTATGCGAACTAAATGCCAGCTAAAGATTTCCTCCTCTTTCTTCCTAATATCCATGACTATTTTAACACTGGTATCAAGCAGTTCATTCACAAACCAAATATAAGTGAAATTTAATTACAATGACTATGTCAACCAAATCTGGAGAAAATTTTAAACATTCAATATCCAAGTTATAACTGAACTTGTGCTTTAAATGTAGAATATGCTATATATAATATATTAAGGTGCTTCAAAATGGAATGGCTTCTAATTTATGTGTTTGGCTATTTTGCTCTTAAGATTTTATATATAGAGGACAAAATTATGGACTTTGCAGCAACTTAGATGGATTTAGAGTCTATCACACTCAGTGACCTATCACAGAAACAAAGAACTGAATACCACATGTTATCACTTATAAGCAGGTTCTGAACATTTATCACAATACTACAAGAGAGGGCTCGGCAAAAGTGGCACAGTGCCAGGGGAGGTAGGGGAGACACATAACATCATCACTAAGGGTACCTGATCCTAAACCAGGGTTAAGTGAGGACCAGTGGGAGGCCCAAACTTCACCTGCACTTATGTACCCAATCCTGAGTTGTACCCCACATCTCTAAAATAAAAGGAAAAAAAAGGTTTTATATAGCCATTGGCTAATCACAAAGTATTTCTCAAGAAAATAACTGGAAAACAATGATATGTTCATTGATATAAAGGCTAAATCCATGTTAAAAACAGAACATCTAATTCCTGTATTTACCTATTTAAGTAGAAAATGTGAAACAGTTATCTTAGAGTCAAAGAAAAAGTAGTAAATTGCAAACTTCAGGACAACCTATTTTCTTGCATGAAATCAGACGTGTGATTGAGTTTAAACAATCGATGATTCATAACTAACACTCTCTGATGATCAGATATCTGGCATAGAATACCACTTTTATAAGCAAGGTTATTTTCAAATACAAAGCCTACACTTCATTTGGTTCATGTCTTGTCTTTGTTAAGCAGTAAAAAAAAAAAAATGAGTTTCAAATGTGTATACTTTCCAGAACTGCCAGGTTATAGACCTGTTTTTGTAGATCACATATGAAATCGTTCACCTCATTACCAGAAGAAACTTTAAAGGCATTTATACTGTTCAGTTAGTTGAAAGTAAACTTAGTAAATTTTATTCAATAGGTTCATGCTTAAGTAATAAAAAATGAAGTTTCTGAGTTTCTGGTATTTTTTCTACTAAATAAATAATATATATAAAATATATGTATATTTACAGATGGGATTATGTTAATATACAGATTGCCAAAAAGAACACCTTAGAGACATTATATACATTTTCTTAACATTTTTAGTAGAAAAACAACTTTTATTTATGACAGCTAAATATACAAGGTAAATTTAATTCTTAAAAAAATTATTACTAACAATTCTATAAATAAATGCACAAAAATAATCTTGTAAAATAAATCCTTAGATAAAATATTAATTAATGCTAGACTCTATTAAAGGCATAAAAAGCAAATTTCAGAATTTATACCAAAAGCGCATTCAAAATACACATATTACCCTGGTACGGTAAGGCAGGAAGCTCAGCCTCAGTGTTAATACAGCCTTGATCTTAATATAGTCTGCCTCATAGTACATGCCTCATAGTTTGCCTCAAAAGTTGAAAATCACAAGCAGTTTTCTGTTGATAACTTTATGTGTAATTTTGGATAAAAGTAAAAAAAATTTTATTTATTTTTCTAATTTTCTACAGTCGTCAGTCTCATAAGAAACATCTGATTACCACTTTCAAGAAGAATTGCTAGAAGACAGAGTGTAATATTTCCAGACTTTTTAAGCAAGTTAAATCATAAATACCATATATATAATAAAGCAAAATATAAATTTTGAGACACTTTTAGATTTTAATTTTAAAAAATAAAATCATTTTCTTTGCAGGGGGTGAATTAAACTGATGAAATAATTAGTAACTTGGAGAGCTAACTGGTATCTAGTTTTTTTCTTTTCTTTTTTTTCTTTTTTTTGAGTCAGAGTCTCACTCTATCACCCAGGCTGGACTGCAGAGGCATGTTCATAGCTACTATAGCCTCAAACTCCTGGGCTCAGGTGATCCTTCTGCCTCACCTGAGTATCTGGAATTACAGGTGTGCACCACTACACCTGGCTGATTTTTGGATTTATTATAGAGACAAGGTCTCACCAAGCTGCCCAAGCTGGTCTTGAACCCCTGGGCTCAAGCAATCCTCTCGCCTCTGTCTCCCAAAGTTCTGGGATGACAGTTGTGAACCATTGCGCCCAGCCAGTTACTCTCTCAAGAAGACCAATGGATGAAGCAACTGAACTAAGAACTGTGCAAATCAACTTGAATAAAGATGATTCAAAAAAATTAAAAAATAAAAAATAAATAAATAAATAAAAAGAACCTCACGCAGAGATGCAAAATGGACAGTCAAACCTATCACTTATATCATGCAGTTTCTTTTAAAAAGTTGAACTGCCAGAGCCTTTGTAATGCTTACTTTGGCTCACTTAAAACTAACTTTTAAAATTTGCTCAATTTTAAAGCAAATATCAGCATGGAGTCACTCATGTTTGCTTGCAGTGGCCTCACACAATGAAGCATTCATTTAGGTCAATCACATATACGCTGATGTGTTTATCACAATGAAAAGAAAAAAGAAATTTCAGAAGATGGAATCCATGAAGAGACTATGAATAAATATCTTAACCACAAAAAATATCAGTGACAGACTACTAAGATTACAATTTATCAGTATCATGACAAAAGTGTAATAAATTTTTTTCTAAAATAACCAATTCATTGTTATAACAAATCAAACTGATAAGTATTTATAAATTACTCATATACTTTCATGTGAGGTTACTGATATTTATGCTTTTCTGGTATTTGTTTTTCCTTATCTTGCTTTGAAAGTCTTAGCATAGCTTTCTGGAAAGTCTTAAATATCCCTGGAGCCATGGTTAAACCACAAAAGTGATAACTCACCAAAATTTATTTTCGCCTATGTAATAAATAAATCTGTTGTGAGGTTAATTTCTCCTAATTTGTATAAAATAATTCCATTAATGAACAAAAAACAATGATCATATTGACTTTACTATGGCTCAAACCCTTAGACAAATATCTCTTTGATTACTTGTTAGTGTAAAGAAAACAGTAGTTTTATATTCATATTTAAACTACTGATATCTGTAAACAAAGTAGCATTTATTAAAATGGAATACACATTTAACTTATACTAAATTCCACTTCAATTTATACAAGCTTTTCATTCTTAATTTTTAAATAAACACAACATGATTTTTTTTAAACATTACCAATCAGGTATATACAAAATGGAAATTTGATATCCAAGCCAGATTGTGACTTTAAAATAAGGAACCTCTAAATAGCTAAGAAATTTGCAATGTGTAAAATTCTAATTAAACACAGGTATAATTCCTATAGAAATGTTAGCCCTATAATACTGAGCGATATTTACAAGCAAACATGATCCAAACAGCACATGCAGATTCAGGGTAAGTAAACACTCGAACACGAACTGCCAGTCGCACCTGGTCTCCACGGCAACAGATTATTTCTTCACAGAAAGGAGACCTAAATAAGAAAAAAAGTCATTCAATTAAGAAGTGACCATATGCTTTACTTTCTTAGTTCCAAGTTAATTAGTATTTTAAATAATTTTTTTTTCTGAGTTGGAGTCTCACACTGTCACCCAGGCTGGAGTGCAGTGGCACGCTCATAGCCACGCAGTCTCTACCTGCTGGGCTCAGGTGATCCTTCCACCTCAGTCTTCCAAGTAGCTGGAACTACAGGCACGCGCCACCAAGCCTGGCTAAATTTTTAATTTAATGTAAAGATGAGGTCTTACCAAGTTGCCCAGGCTGGTCTCAAACCTGTGGGCTCAGGCAATCCTCTCACCTCAGCCTCCCAAAGTGCTGGGATCATAGGCATGAACCTCCACACCTGACCTTAAAATAATTTTTAAAAACCCTGTCTCTGCCAGGCATGGTGGCTCACCTGCAATCCCAGCACTTTGGGAGGCAGAGGCAAGATGACTGCCTGAGCCCAGGGGTTCAAGACCAGCCTGGGCAACTTGGCGAGACCTCATCTCTACAATAAATAAAAAAAATTAGCCAGGCATGGTGGTACACACCTATAGATCCAGCTAAGTGGAAGGCTGAGGTAGAAGGATCACCTGTGCCCAGCAGGCTGCAGTAGCTGTGAGCGTGCCATTGCACTCTAGCCTGGCAACAAAGCAAGACTTCAACTCAAAAACAAAATAAAGAAAAAAAGAAAGAAAGAAATCCTGTCCCTGCTACCAAAGACACTATAAATTTGATCAAGTTATTTAAATTATAGACTACTTCCTCACAGTCTATAAATTTTTTAAAACCTCCGAGATTGCACCAAAATCACTGCGGAAATTTTCTCACTATCAAGGGCTACATTTCAGACCACCAAAATCTGTGGTAAGGAGGCTAAGTCATTGTAAAAACTCCCCATGTGACTCTAATGTCATTCCTAAATAACTACCAGACAAATGATCTCTATAAGATTCCATAAATTACACCTTACCTAAGACATGTGGCAAATGCACGTCTTGCATTCCTATACACAAAATGTATTGGGAACCCTTTAAATGTGTGCCCATCGGGTACAGCCCTCCTTATGGCATCCTGAAATTCTTCGTTGCCTGCTGATATACTTGTTGTACGCTCAAATTCATAAGAAGCCAATGCTGGTGATAAAAGGTAGGAGAGCTGGTCTTCCCAAACAGTAGTCAGGCCAAGATCCTATAACAATCAAAAGAGTAACCGAAAAAGTGAAATACATTAAAGTTTTAAAAACCAATTAAATAAAAATGTTGATTGTTTTAGTGTTGTGAAGATTTTTAAAAGCTGTCATATTTTTTAAACTTTCTATTAATTATTATAGGGATGCACAGGAATAACAATAAGATAAAAGGACTTGTCTGGACGTGGTGGCTCCCGCCTATAATCCCAGCACTTTGGGAGGCTGAAGTGAGAGGACTGCCTGAGCCCACAGGTTCAAGACCAGCCTGGGCAACTAGGCGAGACCTCATCTCTACAATAAATCAAAAAATTAGCTGGGTGTGGTGGTGTGTGCCTGTAGTTCCAGCTGCCTGGAAGGCTGAGGCAGGAGGATCACCTGAACCCAGCAGGCTGAGGCAGCTGGTGGCCGTGAGTGTGCCACTGCACTCCAGCCTAGGTGACAGAGTGAAACTCTGACTCAAAAAAAAAAAAAAGAGATAAAAGGACTGGTGACCAGGTTTTACTTCTTAGAGAAGTAACTAAAAAACATTCAATACAAAGATGTTCATGAAGACTCCAAATTCTACCCTTCTTTACTATTGACTACTAGAAAAGACCATATGGGATACTAGTCCTCATATACAAGACAGTGAATTGTGAGATCCTATTTTGTTTAACTTTTAAGAGTTTAGTAAGATTGAAACCACTTAATTTGATTGTTTCTACCATAAACTAACCTGCAGTAGGGGAGAAAAGTAAACAAATTAATTCTAGATGTAATTAAGCAAATATTTACTGAGCATTCACTCTGTAAAACTTTTATACTGTAAGATAAAAAGGTGAGGCTACATGCTACATATGTTTTAACAGGGAGATTAAAACGTATGTTTCTATGGAATGTTAAAAGCAGTATGATTCCACATTTAACAACAAATGAACCATTGACATCTAGACACGTGAAGTAAAAAAATACCCAGTTACAAATATAAAAACTTCCCAAAATTCTAAATATTTTTATTTTCATAATAGATCTTTAGAACTTTCTAATTTCACATTCAAGGTTTTAAATGTTCACAAGTGGTCTCAAAGGCCAACTTACTTTTCCTGCAACAAAATGTGATTCTTATTTGCTGATTTACAGACATCACTGACTTAGCTAGTGATCAACAGTGGCATCTATCTCAGCTTTGTTTTTTCTATAAAAAGTAACTCTTATAATAAAATATTGTTTTATTTGTAAACAGAACTTAAGAAAAGGCAATACATGTGATACAAGGACAGAGAAAGTAATAAGGGGCTTTCACTTCTAGCAGCGCAATGGACTAGGTCTCCTGAACAACACTGCTGCTGAAAACATGCTACAAATGCCAGATTTTCCAAAATATACTTTTAAGCACTTCAGCAAGTTGGCAAGTAAATAAGGAATATGAGGCCAAAGCTAAGAGTAAGTGGGAACCCAGAGAACATATATGATAAGTCAGTTTGCCTTCAATGGCCTCAAAGAACAGAACACAGGGCTCACCCAAGTGGGGAATAGAACAGGGATCCCTATAAAAGGTGAATTAGATAAAACTCTTTTGTACGAATTTTGAATTTTAGTCCTTTGTTGGTTATATGTGTTGCAAACAACTTTTCCCACTCCATGGCTTCCGTGTCTTAATGTTTTCTTTTGGTGAATTTAAGTCCTTACAACATATTAATCTTTTCCTTTATGATTAATTTTTTATGTTTTCTTGAAGCTACTTTACAAAGGAAATCTACATGCTACTAAACAAGAGGCTTCATCTCGTTAGTAATCAGAGAAATGCAAATTAAAGACAGAATGAGGATCTCATTTTATATCTACTCAATAGGAAAACAATCAGAAACCAACCTGGGGGGGGAAATCAATATGAAAAAATAAATAATCCAATATTTTTAAAGAGGTGATTATTTTAATAAACATTTCATAAAGAGGAAATCCAAATAGTGATATTCGGCCAAAACCTGTCTCTAAGATGTAAACAAGTCCATCATTCTTCCTTTCTAGGAAGAATACATTCTGTAAGTATTAGGAGATTTGGAAGTTATTAAGTCTTGAAATGTGACTCTCATGACTTGAAATTATAAGCTTCATAGAGATAGGGACTGTATTTGCTTTGTTCAAGGCAAATAGTGATTGGCACTATAAAACACACCAATACATAAATACCTAAACAAATGAAAGAAAGTATGAAACTATCACTGCTTCTGTGCTCATTACCTTTCTGTGTTCGGACACCAGGAGCCTCAGCTGCATTTCTATTTCATTACTTGTTACTGATGCATCAATTGTGGATGCACACAGAGGTGGAAAGGGAGGAAGGGCTGTTGTCGCTCCTGGAGCACACACAGATTTAATTGCTTCCTCACTCATGGGTTTCCACTTGGATTCATCATTCAAATCAAATACACAGGTTTCTACTGCATCAGAGGGTTGACAATTTCCCAGGAACATCTGATGATTGAAAACACAACCAATTGTTCGATATGGGTACAATGGTTTGGGTTGTTCAGCAAGTGGAGGTTCATCAGGATTGACAGGCTTGTGGATGTACCTAAAAAAATTAAATGATTTTATATAATGAGAATTAAAAAATAAGGAGGCAGTGTCTTACTAAGAAAAAAGGTATTCTAAGATTTAAGGTTATAACTACCTCCCAGAACTAGAGTTTAATACTTCTTTTTCCTTCTATTTCTATAATTTGATTACTTTATATTAATTGTATGGTACATCTTATAATATTAAAACTAACTCTATTCCTTTAACAACAGAATATGTTCTGTATGTAATGTTAAGATTTAAAAAGTTTACCTCAGATAACACCATTAAATTAATTTGGCTAACAAGGGAAACCTGCAAAATGAACATTTGTATACCTAACCCTGAACTGAACCCCACATCTTTAAAATAAAATTAATTAACTAATTAATTTGGCTATATATTATTAGGTATGACTAACCAAAATGATTATCAACCAAGAAGAAAGACCCAACGAATTAAGAAGAGAGCACAGGGCTGTGCCTCCAAAACACGTTAACATTTAATGATAAGATGAAGAAAAACTGAGAAAGTTTTCCTTTCTCAGGAAAGGAGTGGAATAACAGAACTTGAAAGACAGTAATGAGAGAAGCTAAGGAAAGAAAACATTCCAGGAAGGAGGAAGTACTCAACTCTTTCAAAATCTGATGACAGGCTAAAGTACTGAAAAAATGTCCAGTGACCATACCAAATTTCAAAAATAAATCATGATTTCCAACCTGAACTTATTTTCAGGCTTAAGAATCATCATTAGAAAAAACATATGCCAATTATAAACAACTAAAAGTAAATATGGTTTACTTTTCACCAACATCATGTTGGTAAAGAATATTTTAAGGATACAAATTTTCTTAACGTTCTTTTACTTAGCTGCAATAATGGAAGCCTTTTTTTTAAAAACAGTTATCAAAAAGGCTCTAAATATTAAAACCAACTCTACCTTCAAGTACAATCAAGACAAATAATAAAGCCCTTCAGTTTAGAACATTTATATCTTCATTTTAATACCATTGTAAGCTTAGCAGACTAACCTGTGTCCTGTTAAACTCTCCCAAAAAGTGATGGTCCCATCAGTCCCACAAGTCATGACCCAGGCATGAGGTACTCCTTTTGCCTTAGTCCCAACACAGACAAAGGCCTCCAAGCCATATCCAAGAAGAAGGCTGCACAGAAGATTAGCGTGGTCCTCACAGTCACCCTCCAAGAGAAAATAATACAAAGTATTTATATCGCATATGGTTTCCTCATTAACTACTTAAACACAAATTACAATAAAAATTTATTTTAAAATGTTTTACTTTTGGTCACGTGCGGTGGCTCATACCTGTAATCCCAGCACTTTGGGAGGCAGAGGCGAGAGGATTACCTGAGTTAAGGGGTTTGAGACCAGCCTGGACAACTTGGTAAGACAATGTCTTTATAATAAATAAAAAAATTAGCTGGGTGTTGTAGTGGCACATGCCTGTACTGTAGTTCCAGCTACTTGGAAGGCTGAGGTGGAAGGATCGCCTGAGCCCAGCAAGTGGAGGCTGCGGTGGCCATGAGCGTGCCACTGCACTCCAGCCTGGGCAACAGAGTAACTCAAACTCAAAAAAAAAAAAAAAAAAAAAAAAGTTTCACTTTTAATCATTAGTCCAATGTTGAAATAATGAGGAAAAAATTCAATATGCTAATTTTAGAAGAGCCTGAATTATTTTACAAAGTTAGTGGTCACTAATCTGATAGTCATAACATGTATATTTTAATAGGGGGCATTCAGATCCAAAATTGTGTAAGGAATTCATACAACACAGAAATACAAGTACTAACATGTTAACAGATAGCTGAAGGACATGAACAAATAAGCCAACAAATAATAATTTAAGTGTAGGAAGACTACAGATAATATGCAATAACAAAAATTACTGCTGAGTTGAGTGTTAGAATTGCTTTCTCCAAAATATTTGCATTAGTGGCTCCACAGTTTTTTAAAAAATTAACTATAATAAAACAAAAAGTATTTTATAATTATTAAACTGAGCTTACAAAAATATAATAGCCAACCTCTGTTAGACCCAATAATTTCTGATATTTTGTCCTTAAAAAAAATTCAAAAGTAAAATACTTATATACACAAAGATACTCAACTTAAAAGTGCATTCACAATAATATCAAAAAATTGGAAGCAAGCCTAACTTGACCAAAAGAAATAGTTCCTACAATAGGGAAAAATGGAAATCACAAAGATGATAACAACACATGGAAAAATGTTCATAGCATAATGTTAAATTACAAAGACAAAGCTTTATTTATATCTTAATTATGGAATAAACGATACATAAGCAGGAGAAAAACAAAAATATAAAGAGAAATTAATGGCCAAAGTGATGGCTCACACCTGTAATCTGCACTGTGGGAGGCTGAGGCAGGAGAATTACTTGAGCCCAGGAAGTAGAGGTCAGACTGGGCAACATGTGAGAACCCCAACTCTCCCCCCCACGCCCCCCAAAAAAAAGGAACAAAAAGCCAGAGGCAGGAGAATAACCTGAGTCTGGGAATTCAGGCATTCCAAGTCCTCAAAGGGAAATGTGTTACTGATATCGAAGAGGTGAAACTGAAAAGCATAAAAATTGATGAGTTCAAAACCTGTTTTGAGCAGTGGAGAAAACATCTCAATAGATGTACTGCATCAAATGGAGAGTATTTTGACAGTGACTTGACGTTTAAACATGTAAGAATGAAGACACAATTTTTTATAAATAAGTTCTGGGTTTTTTTGGGTCCCACTTCGTATGTACATTTGTCTAAGGTTCTCTTTCTTTTCTTTGTCTTTTTTAAAAATAGAGACAAGGTCTCTCTCTCTCTCTCTCTCTCTCTGTTACCGAGGCTGGAGCATAGTGGCATGATCATAGCTCACTGCAGCTTTGAACACTCAAACTCAAGCAATCCTCCCACCTCAGGCTCCTGAGGAGTTAGGTCAGGCAAATGCCACCACACCTGACTAATTTTTAAAATTTTTTGTAGAGACGGGGTCTCACTATGTTGCCCAGGCTGGTCTCAAACTCCTGGACTCAAGCAATCCCCCTGCCTTGGCCTTCTAAAGTGCTGGGATTACAGGCATCAGCAACTGTGCCCAGTCAATATTCTTTTACAAATGCATTACAAATTCAGAATAACCATGATGTAATTTAATTCAACTATTTAATTCAACTATGTGTATATGGTACCTTGTTTCTACAGAGAAAGGCCAGTAGAGTGCACCACTGTTCCTGTTTACCTCCTCCTCCAATAACAGGGGCTCGCTCATAACCAAGAACATTAACAAATCTTGCTGCTTGCCTTGGAGTATCAAGAAGTCGTCCAGCTCGAAGTGGTTTAACATAGGAACAGACTGGTCTATTGATCCCATTTTCATCCTGAAGGGAAGAAAAGGAAAATATTATCTGTAATGACAGATTTATCATCCCAACTTTAAAATTCTTTTCTTTAGGACTCGTTAATGTATTACTGAGTGCTGACTTTACATCAAATGCTAGGCTGCTGCTCAGTTCTGTGCATATAATTTCTTTTAATTCTCATAACATTGCTATTATTTCCATGTAACAGATGAAGAAAACTGAAGCTACAGCTCTAATGAAATGGAGCCAAGATTCAAAGCCTGAGCAGACTCCAAAGCAGGTGACATGAGAGCACCTCTGAAAAAAGGATGGCCAGGTAGGTGGGGGATGAGACGTGCTCTCAGCTGAAGTATTCATCTACATTACCACACAGAATTGAACAATCTATATCCAGACAGGACAAATAACTTTTCTGATGGACTGATATAACAATGATCAGCGTTTAATTTTAGTTTCCATTAGAGCATCAAATTTAGAGATCCAGAGGAAATGACAATTTGTTAACCAAGTCAATTGAAAGTAGAATTTTGGAAAACATTTTATTTTTTTTAAGTTGGGGTCTCACTCTGTTGCCCAGGCTGGAGGTCAGTGGCACAGCTTACCACAGCCTTGACCTTTTGGGCTCAGGCAATCCTTCTGCCTCAGCCTCCCAAAGTGTTGGGATTGCAGGTATGAGCCATCGTGCCTGGCCTTGAAAAACATTTTAGAAAAAGTTTTACACTCTAAATACAGGAGGCATCTAAGTGCTTGTGCTTAATAACTATTGTGCATATAAACGTCTCTGATGACTGTCCACCACTGTGGGGTTTTTGTTTTGTGTTTTTTGAGTTGGGGTCTCACTCTGTCACCTAAGCTGGAGTGCAATGGTATGATCATGGCTCACTGCAGCCTCTACCTCCTGGGCTCAGGCAATCCTAGCAGGGACCACAGGCATATGCCACCACATCCAACTAATTTTTGGATTTTTTTGAGGTCTCGATATGTTGCCTAGACTGGTCCTGGGCTCAAGCAATTCTCCTGCCTCGGCCTTCTGAAGTGCTGAGATCATAGGTGTGAGCCACCACACTGGCATGTTTGTAAAGATAAAAAGTCCTAAATTTCATAGTTACTGATTCAGCAAAGTGAAAGAGCCACTTACAAGGGTTGGAGATGACTTAATACTCTACTATGGCAGGGATCCTCAGGACATAAGATCTAACTCAGTCAATCAAAACACCATCTTTTGAAATATTAGAACCACTGATGTCTTTCTACACAGCAAAAACATTTTTCGTTTTTTTTTTAGTTGGAGTCTCACTCTATCGCCTAGACTGGCGTGCACAGAGGCACGCTCCTGGCCACCACAATCTCGACCTGCTGGGCTCCGGCGATCCTTCCGCCTCAGCCTTCCAAGTAGTCAGAACTACAGGCTAATTTTTGATTTATTGCAGAGACGAGGTCTCGCCAAGTTGCTCAGGTGAGTCTCGAACCTGGGGGCTCAGGCAATCCACTCGCCTCGGCCACCCAAATTGCTGGGATTACAGGCTGAGCCACCAAGCCCAGCCAAAAACATTTTTCTAATATAATCCCATTCCTGAGCAAGAAAATAAAACTTATCATTTACATTTGATTGTAGTGAGAAAAATCATGAATTTTTATACGTTGCAGAACAAAATGACTATCGATTTTTACCCATTTCTATTGTTCTCAACTCTAAAAGGCACCAATTTTTTTTAAATGAGAATTTTATTCCCTTGTGAAAGTGCCTGGATGATAAAGCTATTAATTTGCCTAGTACTGTCTCTGGAAGAGAAAGTTGACAGGAAGTTTTCCTTTCTTTCTTTCTTTTCTTTTGAGTTGGAGTCTCACTGAGCCCAGGCTGGAGTGCAGTGGCATGTTCACGGCCACAACAACTTTGAACTGCTGGGCTCAGGCAATCCTTTGCCTCACCTTCCAAGTAGCTGGAACCACAGGTGTGCGCCACCACACCCAGCTAATTTTTTGATGTATTATTGAGACAAGGTTTTACCAAGTTGCCCAGGCTGGTCTCCTCTCGCAGTCTGCTCACCTCTGCCTCCCAAAGTGCTGGGATTACAGGTGTGAGCCACCGTGCCCTGCTAATTATACTTATTAGTTCATTATTCTTTTTCTCCCATGCTAGCTGGTTTTGCTATAGTACAATACTAATTCATTTAATGATGGTTTTTGAATTTTTTAATGAAAGAAGTTTTAAAGTCACTTATAGAAATTGAACTTCAAGACCACTAGATTTTAAGACCACATCATTTAGTAGTGATGAGTTAATGTAAAAGAAAATAAAATAATGATTCTCTACTTCCCTCCAGTATTAGAATAATAATTTTCTCTTTTAAAATCAGTGCTTTTAGGCAAGGTGCAATGACTCACGCCTGTAATCCCATTGGGGAGGCTGAGGCGAGAGGATGGCCTGATCCCAGGAGTTTGAGACCAGCCTGGGCAACATAGCAAGACCTTGTCTCTACAATAAATCAAAAAATTAGCTGGGTGTGGTGGCACACACCTGTAGTCCCAGCTACTTGGAAGGCTGAGGGGAAAGGATCACCTGAGCTTAGCAGGTCAAAGCTGAGGCAGCCATGATTGTGCCACTGCATTCCAGCCTGGGCAACAGAGTGAGATTCCAACTCAAAAAAAAAAAAAAAAAGGTATAATGACCAAGGTGAGTTTACAGATCTTTGGTAAAGATTAAAGTAATAAACTAAGTTCCTGTGTGGAACTATTAGTCCTATTCTTACAAATCCTCTAACAGGCCAGAAAGGGATTGAGTACATAAAAGTAGACATATTTGCCTAAGTCAATCATCAACAGTAGCATTTTGGAATATATCATTATGTTTTATTATGGCAATATTTCATTAATATTATCTAAATATATTCTCAAAAGGTATTTAAGTGTCTCAAAATTTTTAATACTTTAACCTCTAAACCAGCACTGTCCTATAATAAAGCCACTTAATCATATTGGCTATTTAAATTTTAACTAATTAAAATTTAATAAAATGTAAAATACAATTCTTTTTAGTTACATTAGCCACATTCTGAGTGCTTGATACATGACTGGTGGCTACCACATTAGACATTTCCATCACTGCAGAAAGTTCTATTGGATAGTACTGCTGAAAATTCATTTCCTCTTGAGCCTGGCAGCACAGGAAATTTTTTTTCAGGCCATGTATAATTTTTTGGTTTATAGCTGAAGTTTTTGTAATTAGACTGACTTCCTTAAATAAGTGTTGCTCCCTATTTTTTTTTTTTGAGTTGGAGTCTCACTCTGTCGCCCAGACTGGAGTGCAGTGGCCGCTCCCGGCCACCGTAGCCTCAACCTGCTGGGCTCTGGCGATCCTTCCGCCTCAGCCTTCCAAGTAGCTGGAACTACAGGCGCGCGCTACCACGCCCGGCTGATTCTTTGATTTATTGTAGAGATGATGTCTTGCTTGCCCAGGCAGGTCTCGAACCCGTGGGCTCAGGCAATCCACTCACCTCAGCCTCCCAAAGGCGCGGGATTACAGGCTGAGCCACCGAGCCCGGCTGCTCCCTAATTTCATAGCTAGTCAAATAGAGGAGGCAGCAGTGAGAAATTGCTCTGGGGATATAAGTAAAAATAAGTATTTTATTTACACTACGCATATAGAGAAGAGGTGGCACAAACCAAAAAGGTACCAGTCAAAACTGCAATTTAATAGAGACTCTGCCATGACCAAGCTGCTGTCTGGACTCTTCACTTCATGTCTCTATCCTGCATACTGTTTATAAAAGTGGTTCCATTTCTAGATTGGGACCACTTGACAATCTTGGTCACTTGACAATCTTATATGGTTACTGAGACTAACTGACTTTACATGGTTGAAATCTTCTTACAGTGAATTCTAAGAGACAGAAACTTGTTTAGCTAATATTTCCTAAAAGAAAATCCCAGATTTTAAATTTTAAAATCCTTGAGTTTCTTAGTGATATCTCAACCTCTTCCTCCTCTTTGATCTGCCATTTCTCTGATCTGCTACCTTACCCCTCCCGAGTCCTCTCTGGTCCCAGACTCCATGTGGCAATAAATAACTGACCCTCAGACTAGATGGACAACAAGGAAACAGTTATATTTTGAATGGTTTCTCCTTGCTCTTGTCCTGACATCATTACTATCTTGCTGACCCAGTCATTCAACGTACAAAACACTACTGGAAAGTCAGAAGCCATTTGCCTTATTCCCACAACTAGCCAACTAGGGCCTCTCATTCCCAAGCTCCCAATCTAGAAATGGAACCACTTTTAGCCTGTCCCAAAATCTAGGGAAAATAGAGTAAAGCTAGACACATGCACAAGATTTAAGATATGTAAG
Source organism: Tarsius wallacei (assembly GCA_963574415.1). Taxonomy (NCBI): domain Eukaryota; kingdom Metazoa; phylum Chordata; class Mammalia; order Primates; family Tarsiidae; genus Tarsius; species Tarsius wallacei. The sequence goes on along the minus strand of CAUYQG010150608.1, from coordinate 24,889 downwards.
TCAAAATAATACTATATTGTACTTATATAAAAACATCTATATGAGGCTGAATATATATATAGTATTTGAATGATTCCTCAGAAATTACAATTACATAGATCTGACCACATATTTTATGTTGGTTTGTTAAAGATAGAAAATGGGTTTAAGATTTGAGAAAAAGAAAGATAGAGATATATAGGTAAAATGCTGCAGTTAAACATTACCAGCCACTGGCTTAGAGATCTTGGTTATATGGAATTATTACATATAATATTGTCTGTTTAAAAAAGAAAAACTCTAATAAAAAAATACTTATGTCCAGAGACCCAATTCTGCACAAAAGAGCTGAATTTACATATAAACTGCAAAGTGTCCAAGTGGTTAATAATTTAATTCATCAAGCAAGGTCACACTCCAAGTTAAACCAAATAAATTTTCATCTACTTTAAATCAAATATATTCAGAAAGGGTTTAAAACACAATAATTGAAATTAAAAGCAAAATAGAACAGATTGTATTATGCCACTCACCTAATCAGTGAAAGAGAGTATCACAAAATCAGTATTTTTTTAAACAAATAAATGGTTTTGTTTTTTCCTTAAATAAATGAGGTGAGTGGACTGCCTGAGCCCGCGGGTTCGAGACCCGCCTGGGCAACTTGGCGAGACCTCATCTCTACAATAAATTAAAAAAAAAAAAAAAAAATCAGCCGGACGTAGTAGCGCGTGCCTATAATTCCGGCTACTCGGAAGGCTGAGGCGGAAGAATCGCCGGAACCCAGCAGGTCGAGGCTGCGGTGGCCGGCCGGGAGTGGCCACTGCACTTCAGTCTGGGCGACAGAGTGAGACTCCAACTCAATCAATAAATCAATAAATCAATAAATCAATAAATCAATAAATAAATAAATAAATAAATAAACGCACTGCACTCCAGTCTGGGCGACAGAGTGAGACTCCAACTCAATAAATAAATAAATAAATAAATAAATAAATAATAAATGCAATCAAATATAAAGCAAATGGAATTTACATATATCACAGTAGGTCTCAAATACAAGCATTAAACTTTTCTAATATAATTTACAAACCTGTGCAAAAATCTTAACCAGCCGTGAATTGTGCGAGGGACGGATTTGTAAATATTCTCTCCACCACTGCTTAGCATATACAAGAAACAATCGCTCTTTCTCTGCAGTTTTCTGACGTTCCAAAGCAAGCTTGAAATTAAAAAAAAATTTTTTCAATTTCTAGATATTCTCCTTACTTACTACCAAATATGTAACAAATCTACTTCTCTCCATCACCACCACCACCCTAATCTGAGCTACAATAATCCTGTCTGTAAGCACCTCCTGATTTTCGTTTCTATACTTACCCCTAATACAATCCAGTCTCCATGCAATAGTCATAAGTGAGCTTTTCTTCTCCCAAGACAGAAATTTTTAAATAATCATTTTCTGTCAATCCCCTATTTGAAACAGTTCAATCACTTTCCTTTTTTCTTGAGTCAGAGTCTCACTGCTGCCCAGGCTGGAGTGCAGTGGCACACTCAAGGCCACCATAGCCTCAATCTGCTGGGCTCAGGCGATTCATCTCAGCCTTCCAAGCAGCTGGAACTACAGGCGCATGCCACTACACCTAATTATTTTTATTTTTATTTTTTTTATATTTTTATTTTTTGAGTTGGAGTCTCACTCTGTCGCCCAAACTGGAGTGCAGTGGCCGCTCCCGGCCACCGCAGCCTCGACCTGCTGGGCTCCGGCGATCCTTCCGCCTCAGCCTTCCAAGTAGCTAGAACTACAGGCGCGCGCTACCACACCCAGCTAATTTTTTGATTTTATTGTAGAGATGAGGTCTTGCTTGCCCAGGCAGGTCTCGAACCTGCGGGCTCAGGCAATCCACTCACCTCAGCCTCCCAAAGGCGCGGGATTACAGGCTGAGCCACCAAGCCCGGCTTAATTTTTATTTTTTATTTATTGTAGAGACGAGTTCTCATCAAGTTGCCAAGCTGGTCTCAAAACCCTAGGCTCAGGCAATCCTCTCGCCTCCACCTCCCAAAGTGCTGGGATTACAAACATGAGCCACTGCACACAGCCTATTGCAATCACTTTTCATTACACTGCAAACGAACTGTCCTGGACCATAAACTCTGGCCTCAACAACCTCATTTTCTACTCACCCCACAACCCACTGTATCCTGGGCTTCGGTTCCTGCGTGGGGTCTTTTGTTCTAGGCTGTTCCCACGGCTGGGAAGCTCAAGCCCAATCCTTGCACAGCTGGCTGCTTCTTGCCATTCAGACTTTTTTCTACCCCAATCATACGACCAAAGTCAGCCTCCCAATAATCACATCACCCTGCAATAATTCTCCACATAACACCTTCCACTATCTGATATTTTATTTACTGACTTTTTTGTTTCTCTTCACCAGAATCTAAACTCCTTGAGAGCAACCTGCTGCCTCGTACACAGCTATTATCTCCAGTGTCTGAAACAGCATTTGGCACATTTTAACATCTGTTTAAAATCAGTATATGGGGTGGGTGTGATGGCTCAAGCCTGTAATCCCAGCACTTTGGAAGGCCAAGGGGAGAGGACTGCCTAAAACCAGAGGTTCAAGACCAGCCTGGGCAGCTTGACGAGACCTCATCTCTACAATAAATCAAAAAATTAGCCAGGTGCGGTAGCACGTGCCTATAGTTCCGCTACTTGGAAGGCTGAAGTGAAAGGATCACCTGAGTCCAGCAAGTAAAGGCTGAGGTGGCTGTGAGTGTACCACTGCACTCCAACCTGGGCAACAGACTACAACTCAAAAAAAAAAAAGATGATAAATATGACAGCAGAAACATTAGAAAATGTTTAGAAATAATGTTAAATTTAGGGCAACCCCCACGGGTCCCCTCCTGCTCTGGGAACTTTTCTGTCCTCTCAATAAATCCTGTTTACTTTAAAAAAAAAAAAAAAAAAAAAGTTAAATTTATTTATTTTTGGGCTGGAGTATCACTCTGTCGCCCAGACTGGAGTGCAGTGGCACGCTCCCAGCCACTGCAGTCTTGCCCTGCTGGGCTCCGGCGATCCTTCCGCCCAGTCTTCCAAATGGCCAGAACTACACCTGGCTGATTTTTTATTTATTGTCAAGATGAGGTCTCATCAAGTTGCCCAGGCAAATCTCAAACCCACGGGCTCAGGCAATCCACTCACCTCGGCCTCCCAAAGTGCTAGGATTACAGGCTGAGCCAACGAGCCCAGCCAATAATGTTAAACTTAAAAGTAGAACCCCAGGGCCAGGTGCACTGACTCAAGCCTGTAATCCCAGTACTTTGGGAAGCCGAGGTGAGAGGATTACCTGAGCCCGCGGGTTCAAGACCAGCCTGGACAACATGGTGAGACTTCATCTCTACCATATATCAAAAAATTAGCCGGGTGTGGTAGTGCACATCTGTAGTTCCGGCTACTTGGAAGGCTGAGGCAGTAGGATCACCGAAGTCCAGCAGGTCAATGCTGGGGTGGCCATAAGGGTGCCACTGCACTCCAGCCTGGATGATGAAGTGAGCCTCCGACTCAAAATAAATAAATAAAAATAAGAGTAGAATCCATTTACTTATCAAAAAATAAAGTAAAAGCTGCTACTATAAAAGCAGAAACTGGCCGGGTGTGGTGGCTCACACCTATAATCCCAGTACTTTGGGAGGCCAAGGTGAGAAGACCGCCTGAGCTCACAGGATCAAGAACAGCCTGGGCAACATGGTGAGACCTCATCTCTACAATAAATCAAAAAATTAGCCAGGCGTGTTGGCGCATGCCTGTAGTTTCAGCTACTTGAAAGGATGAGGCAGAAGGATCACCTGAGCCCAGCAGGTAGAGGCTGCAGTGGCCACGAGCGTGCCACTACACTCCAGCTTGGGCAACAGAGTGAGACTCCAACTCAAAAAAAAAAAAAAAAAAAAAAAAAAGGGCCTTTGCTCTGGTAAATTTTGGTGTGGCATGTGCTCTCTGAGCTATGCCCAGGCCATTTTTCCTAGCTTTAGCTCCGTTCTCTACCTCTCTCTCTCTCTCTCCCTCTCTTCAATTTACTTTTAAATAAACTATATTTTCCAAGCTAAAAAAAAAAAAGTAGAACCCAAATATATATTTATACATATATCATATAAATGCATAAATAACATGATTAAAACTCATTTATACACATATGGATATGTATCTGAGTTATATCAAGGTTGGTTCTCACTATGTGATTTCAAGTGTATATACCACCCATGGCACATCTCAGATGCTAGAGATTAGAGGGATATGAGAGTTTAGAACAGGAAAGAAAAGGAAGTTTTGTGAAAACAGGTCAGGACACCATTTGTCTGGGGAGAAGGGCTAGCAAACTAAGTAACTACAGGCCTATAAAAGGAACAGTATGACTGGCAGGGTGGAGTAAAGGCACAATTTCAGAACTAAAATATGCAGTCAGGGAGAACCAAGGGCGGGCACAGGGGCTCATGCCTGTAATCCCAGCACTTTGGGAGGCAGAGGTGGGAGGATTGCTTTAAGCCCAGGAGTTCAAGACCAGACTAGGAAACATAGCGAGACCTCATCTCTACAAAAAATTAAAATCTTAGCCAGTGTGGTGATGTGCGCCTGTAGTCCCAGTTACTCAGTAAGCTGAGGTAGAAAGATCGCCTGAGCCCAGGAGTTGGAGGCTGCAGTGAGCTGTGACTGTGCCACTGGTGACAAAGTGAGACCTTGTCTCAAAACAAATAAATTAAGAAGAATCATTCCACAAATGCCATCCCAAAAAGTCGGCAGATAATTAAAACTGACAAAACTAAAGACTGTCAAGAACTAAACAGAGATGGCAAATCCAGTTTGAAGAAATGAAAAAAACCTGATCTTACAAGATACTCAGAAAGAAAGTAATTCTTCAGAGACTTGACAGTGGAATTAGGAAAGAAAACCTCTCCAAATACATTCTAGAAGTGGCAGCAAGCACTTCTACCCTAAGAGTACAGAGCAGAAATGACTGGAACAGCAAGCTCTCAATAAATGTCTATGAAATTAACATTAAAATTCCACTCCACTGATGGTGTGCCTTACTTCTTTATCCCCTTCAGCTTTGTGTTTGTATGTGGTAATTTTTGTGTTATTTCAATGTATGTTCATTGTATTTCCCAATCTAGACTAGATTCCCCTAGGAAAACAATCTTCTCTTTATTTTCATTCTCATCCTTTCTGCTAAAATAAAAAGTGATAATTATTTTCTAAAAAGAGAATACTTTCTAGGATCAACAGATAAATAGGCTACTATGAAAAAAATATACAAAAAAAGAGATACTCAGAATTATTTACCTGTGTGTTCACTACTTCTTGAGATAATGTTTGATTGACTGGCGGGTACATTTCAAGTTTTATATTTAAGATTCCTACAGAAACTTTTGATTCTGTGCCTGTAAATAAAAATATTTAGAATTTCAGCAGTTTCAATACAGTTTCAATGCATGTTTAGTCAATGTCTAACCAAAATAATTTAGGAATGTGATGCTTTACAAGGAATAAAGACAACATTCAACATCACCTTTAATATTCACATTAAAAATTAACCAAATCAAGCCAGTTTTTATTTTTTACAAAGGTATTTATCTAATTATAAGGAAATTAACCATTTTCTTACCTTTCTAACCACATTTTTTTTTTTTTTTTTTTGAGAAAACAGGATTTATAGAGAGACTAGAAAAGCTCCCACAGTGGGAGGGGCCCCAAAGGGGTTGCCCTCTAATCACATTTTAAGGAACTTTTCTGACCTAAAGGATTTGGGATTCTTAATTTTTATCTTTATTGCATGTTGAATTCCGACCAGATTGACATTAAATACATAGTCAAAGCAACTGTAACACCTCATTCTATTTCCACAGGGAAAAAAGTTAGCATCTATGCTTTGTCACCTATTCCCATTTACTCCTTCCCATTGTCACTTCACGTGTAAGTACAAATTTTCAATCCATGTCTGAATTTAAATAAGGAAGAAATATACTATTTGTTATATATTCAGTTAATCAGAATATGCTTGTTTCCAAGTCATTAGTATGATTATCATGTTAGACCTATTTAAGAAAACAAATAATAGGGTATCTTTTTTTGAAAATAAATTTCCTACATAAAAAAACTTTTTTTCTCTACTTTGCATTGAAAGAAAAACAAATTCTGGGTCTGACTTATTAAAATCTAAACTAAGACTAAGCTGTCCTCTGGCCAGGCTTAACTCTGTGACTAAGTTTCAATGCCAGAGTAATTCAATCATATGTTATGGATAAGACATTGGTAGGTTTTGTTTTTCATTTAGCAAAATATATTACATAGTGGGTAGTATGCAAGATTCCAAGGAGACTGTGGCAAATGAGTCGGGCACCAACTATGCCTTCAAGGAATACTATTCATTGATATTGACATTCAACAAGTTATCAGCTCTTCCAACTCTCACTTACCCACTATTGAAGGCTGGGAAACACCTGCTCCACATTTTATAAGAACCACTGGTGCTAATGGAAATGAACTATATTCCAGGGTGTGCTGGCTAAAAGATGTTTTTACATGCAAACATGCACATGTATGTGAAGAATGTTAATTTTCTTTATAGCCTTATATTTAATTAAACTTGAAAAAAATTAAAACCCTCAAAATATCTATATTTGTTTTCCAGGAAAAAAAAAATGTTCCTACGACAAGGAAAGATTGACTGTGAAGTGCTTCACTGATACTATTCTTTAAGACACCTTCCAAGACTATGATGCTGGAGTCCAGTTGCAATTCTAATGAAATTCTATTTTATAGGTTTTCCTCTTCACTTATAAACACAGTTTAAAGATATAAAATGTATTCATAAACTGTAGTTATAAAGAAGGTAACAGTGATACTAATAATCATACCTACACCCATAAGTTCCACAGTCAGACTGGTCATTCCATTTTCTGAGCCCAAAACTGATCTCCATTCCAGAAAATAGGATGCTACTAAAGTAGTCTCACCAAATATGTCTGTTTTGATTAGCACCATATGAATTGGATCACTTATTGATAACATTGTTGTTGAATCAGCCATTCTAGTTCCATCACCTATCAATATAAGTCAGAGAAAATTACACCACACTCCGTATTCAGTTAGGCCAACACAACAGAATACTTGCATTAAAAGGTACACAAAATGATAAGCTTATATAAAACCAAATAGAACAATTTGGTGATGTCTCAAAAGCATACAAAAAACTGGAAATAAAACTACAGTCCTATTTTTATCACTCATTTTTGAAAAGACTGGCAGAACTGCGATGAGTTATCTAGTTACTTCCAGCATAGAATGCTTTCTGATCCATTAGAGATTAAGTCTGTTCTTTAAAAGTACTTGACTAGGCTGGGCTCAGTGGCTCAGCCTGTAATCCCAGCACTTTGGGAGGCCAAGGCGAGTGGACTGCCTGAGTCCGCAGGTTCGAGACCAGCCTGGGCAACTTGGCAAGACCTCATCTTTACAATAACTAAAAAATTAGTCGGGCATGGCAGCATGCACCTGTAGTTCCAGCTACTTAGAAGGCTGAGGTGGGAGGACCGCCGGAGCCTAGCGGGTTGACGCTGGGGTGGCCATGAGCATGCCACTGCACTCCAGCCTTGGCAACAGAGTGAGACTCCAACTCAAAAAAGGAAAAAAAGGTACCTGACTAAGGTATATGCTACTACATTAAAAAGCCTTCAAATGTATCAATATCAATCCTCGAACTGCCTCTATTCCTTAACCTTCAGAAATGGCCACTGTATTACTGACACAAAACTGAAAAATTCAACATTGAATCCAGCAATTTATCCCATTAACTGCCTTATTAGAGTAGCATTTTTCATAGAGGAAAAAATAAATTTTAGTAGTACATCAGTCATTTTAAAATCTAAGATTCTAAAAGTATAGTTCTACAACTTTGCTTAGTCTAAAAAAATTTTCATACTGACAACTAAAATGTACAAAATATCATTAATGAAAGAAACAGTATCAATTATAGGAATCAAGTGTCATAAAATTTAGTTATAAATGAGTTATATATTCACATCTCAACTCTGACTTTCAAAAGTTACATAACATGATCAATCTGGCCATCCTTTATAAATGAGAAGGATGTCTCTTTCTCCACTATATCCCCAGCACCAGCCTAGCATAGTACTTGCACATAATAGACATTTAAGGATTTATTAAAACAGTCAAAAAACAATTTTCAGGGAAAATTAACTAGCAAACCAGAATAATGCAAGAAGGTAGGCAGAAGTACTTTAAACTGAAAAAGGCTGTGACAAAAAAAACCCTGAAAACAAAAGACAAGAGAGATTCATTTATTATAAATCTCTCCTTACAGGAAAAGTTGTTAAAGTTGTTTCACAACAAAACCTAAAAAAGATTTACTCAATTAAATGACAAATTATTATTTTTTTCTTACCTAAGCTCTCTCTGTGTACTTCCAGTAAAAAACCATCATGAAAATCTGGTTCACAGGCACATGGAACAGGTTTAGAACGAAAACGTTGGTTTCGATAATGTAAACATAAAGTAAATGTTGAACAAACTTGTCCAGGTAAAGGCTCAGGTTCTTGCAGGTGTTCCAAGAAAGCTTTTCCACCCAAAACCTGAAGGTAAAGATACCTCCGTGTTGGATCAATATTAGCTGTAAAGTGTAGCAATATATATGAGGAAACTGCCAAACAGCTTAAAAGAATGTGATCAAGACATTAGGAAATAATAACTTGATAGAAATAAAACCAAAGACTAAAAAAAGAGAAAGAGCAACAAAATTGCTACTGTATATACTAGAATCATCTGCACCATGAAAAGAAGAAATATATAATATATCCTTTTCTGAGTTTACAAAAGCATCAGGACCAAGGCCTCTTATATCTTTGCTTTTTAGCTACTTATCCAACATTCCTTCACCTTCACAAACCAATTCAGGTAATTATCAGCTCAGCAAGTGTATTTGCCAGATAACTATATTACCATTTAAAAAGCAAGACTGTACAGTTCTTATAAAATATATTATTAAAACAAGGGAAATTGGCATTCCTGTTTTTGCTTTTGCTGTGATATACATTAAATCTTCTAAATACTTCATGCAAAACAGAATCTAAGTTTTTGGTTAACTAACCACTAAAATTTAAGTATTTCATTTTGGAAAAAAAATTGATATGCCTTCTATTAATTATGAAACACTACAGCACATCAATATTCATTACTAATCACAACTTGTTTAAAAATATATACATACTTTTTTTTAATGTTGATTGCCTATCAAAACAAATAGGCTGTTGTGGAGAGGAAGGGAGTTCTTGATCAACATTGTCCTGAAAGGCAGAAAAAAAAATATTCAAAACAAATCTTTAAAAAAATTATAGTTAGCTAAGTACATACCAATAGTGGGACTAAGCACTGAAATGAAAGAAAAATAGGATAAGGTCCTTTCAAAGAACACTTATTTTCCTAGCATAACTAAAATAATAAAAATAAAAGCCTGAACAACTGGTCCCACCTAAAACCTAATACTAAGGAACTGTCTTAAAGCGATGCCATCCACAGAAAGCTAAAAACAAATTCTTAATATCTAAAACAAGGTTAAACTTTCTCTAAACCTTATAACATTTGGTTTACAATCCCACCAGGAACTTATCAATCACACGGCATAAGCTGTTTTTAGGCCAGTTTTTGTAACAAATGTATTCATAAACCTCAAAATCCAAAAAAAAGATGCTGTATTAAAATATGTATTCTCTGGTGTATTAAAAAGCTCATCCAATTTTCACATTATATTACCCAGGTATTGAGGTCACAGTTTTCATTATTGCCTCATTTTCAAAATAAGGCCTACTTACTAATTGTGTACTTAGAGGCTATCATCCCACTACTGACCTATTTGTATGAAAAGATTTGAGGACTCTTATGCAGTCAATTGTTTTCTTAAAGAAATTTATAATTAGTCATAGAGAATATAGTCCCAAAACAGTGATTATTTTTAAAATAAGCTTAATCTAGAAAATCATAGAACAATCTTAGTGAAAAAGAACTTTGTTATGGTGAACTAATTTGACTAAAATATGTACATCCCAAATCTACAGGCCTAGAAAATAAGAGAAAATTCTGTCATTGTAAAGAGAGGAATATGGCATATAACTCAAATTTCATTGATACACAATACTATTTGCTATACACAAGGGCAGAGCTAGCCTATATTTGAAGCAAGGATAATACTAAATAGAACAGCCTTTTTTCAAAATGGTTTTACTAAAAGGACAAGCCCCACCTTATTAACAGTGCAAATTACTCACAGTAACAAAACTAAGTTCTTTCATCACATCATCGATGATTCCTCGCCGTCTAAGGGCTTTGATCAAATCTTCTGTCGACAAATGTTGTTGACCAGGTGCCAATTCTTCCCGTATAGTCTCAGCAAGGATTTCTCTTATTCTGCCATGGACATCCATCTATGGAGAAAATTCGCATTACCATTTACAACGTTACAAAGCAGTCAAACGTTGCCATTCGAGTTTTATTAAACGTACCACGGTTACCACAACTGAACGAGAATATAGATAAGTTTTTAAAAGATAAAACTTGGAGGACAAATTCTAGAAATAATCCCTGCTGCACATCCGCTACCTTCGTACCATTTCCCCACGAACAGCACTCAATCAAAACCAATTTTTCCAGAGGCACCGTCAGAAAAATAAGGACCTGGGGTAGGCAGATCAAAGCATGCTCTCGCTACTTTCAACATTTTTTTAAAAAAGCACTTTCACGTGCTCTCGTTACTTTTTGGATTTTGAGGTTTACGAATACGAATCCTTGCTGGATCTTACCAGCTTTCCCCTTACGAGCTGTGGTCCCCGGGAGCGAACTGACTTGCCTGTCCCCGAGAAATCCGTGTCCTCACCTCCAGGGTGGGAAAACCAGTGCCCTCTGGGTGTTGCGAGGATTCGGTAAGAGGCGCTCGAGCCCCGCACCGGACGCGGGGGGTGGCCCCGCGACTCGCCGACCGCACTGGGTCGCGCGCCCCACGCGTCGCCGGCAACTGCGCTCCCGAGCTTCCAGCGCCTTCTCTTCCAGGACCTCTTGGAGAGCCGCGGAGAAGCTCCCGGCTCAACCCGAACCACACGTTTCACCCTGAAGGCGACCCGACGCCCCACATCGGAACACAACCCTGCCCCAAACTCGTCTGACCTCACAGCCGCCCCGGGAGCGCCAGGCGTCCCGCCGCCCGACCCCGCCGGCACCTCCGAGGCGGGTCCTCTCGCCGAGGCTGGAGACCCGGCCTCGACCCCGCAGCCCCGCGCACGACCCCTCTGCGCCCACGACCCCCGCCGGAGTCCTGGAAGCCGAGGACGGCGGCGCAGGGGGCCGGGAAGCGCAAGTCGGACAGCCCCCCGCCCCCACCCCGCGCGCCCCACCTTGCTCAGCTGCTGGTGGATGAGCTGCTTCAGCTCGGAGGCTTTCTCCGGAGGCAGCGACATGCCGGCGGCCGGCTCCTCCCGCCGCTCCCGCCGCTCCCGCCGCAGACACCCTGACGCGGCCCGGCCGGGAGCGTCAGTGGCCGCCGCAGCACTGAAGTCGCGCAGCCGCCCGCGCGCGCAACTCCCGGGGGACGCGACGCGCGTCAGGCCCGGCGCTGGGCGGGAACTGAGGCCCCCGGCGACGCCGGAGCCAAGTGTGTTCAAACAGCGGCGGCCCGGCGGGCTCGGGCTGTCCTCCGCACTGCCTGATCGTCTGCGCCGTCCGCGCCGCCTCCTCTCCGGCCCCGCTCCCCACACCCCCCAGCGCCCCCCTCGCTTGGCCTGCCGGGGTCTCTGGAGGAGCTCCTCGCCCCCCGCTTCCACCACCTGGTGGCCTCTTTCCGCCCTCTGGACAGGCAGATAGCTGGACGGCCCCCGAGACCCGGCGCCCGGGGATTCGAAGGCCCCTGCCCGCGGCTCTTGTTCTCTCCCGGCCTGCGCCCACCGGCTCTTGCCCGCTCGACCGCGACTATGTTCGTCCCGTGCGGGGAGTCGGTGCCCGACCTCACTGGCTTCACTCTTCTGATGGTGAGTCTCACCTGCGCTGGGTCTGCTGCCTCCCCAGAGGCCTCTCGGAGTTGCCTCGCCGACCCAGGTGTTTCGCGGGGCCTGGGGAGGGATGGGGCACTTGCTTCTGTTTCAAGTTCTCAGCCCGACAAATAGGAGGGGGTGTCCTGATGGAGCCTTGGCCAGGCCTCAGCTGAACGTGCTTGTCTGCAAATTGTCATCCTTGCTGCCTGCAAAACAATGTGCTCGTGCATTCCAGATACACCGGATGTATGTTGTTGTTTTACAGTCTGTCTTAAGCGAGCACGTTATTGTCATTCGCCAGAGAGCTGCTGATAGGGTGGTGATACACGTGACTTTTGCCAGTAGCTAACACACAGTCTTATCACTCTTATGATTGCTCATATTCATTCGTTGTTTCAATAATCATCCCATGACGTGCGGATTTTAGAATAAGAATCTACAGTCTAGTCGGAAACTCCTGTAAGTCAATAAGAGCAATAAATGCTAGGATAAAAATTTGAAAAGGATACTGCTAGGTCCTGCCATAAGGGACAGAAAAGCCTGCTAAGGAAAGCTTCAGAGAGAAATTAATGTCTAAAAGATGGTGGAGGATAGGAGAAAGTAAGGCATTTGAGAAAGATGGGTGTCTAAAACAGAGGCACATAAGCATGGGGGACCTGGGGACTGCAAAGAGTTTGGAATGACACATTGGGAGAGAATTGGCTGGTGGCCTTGTGAACCCAAAAGGCAGCAATGGAGAATGCACTGTTTGGAGTGGTGTAAAACTGGAAAGACATGCAATCATCATTCTCTTATTTACTAAACATCAAACACATAAACCCAAAGGAAGAGTGTTTCAAGGAGGAAGTGGCTGTCTGTCAAAAGTAGCCAAGAGGTTTGTAAGATGAAGAAAATGTCCCCATTTGGATTTAGCTACATGTAGGTGAGTGTGGTCACCTGGGCAATGACCAGTGGAGTGATGAAGAGGAAGCCGTATTGGAATGGGTTGAGTAAATAGTAGAAGAGGAGGTAGAGGTATGTATATGTATATATTCAACATTAATTCAGAGATGAAGTTTCTGCTTGTGTTTTAATGGATAACTCTTGGAGAATTGTGACAGCTAGAGAGCTATTTGAAGCCAAGAATTTTTTTTTTTTTTAAATGAAAGACAGTAGAGCATATTGACTTGATGGGAATAATCCAATGTGGATTATTGTCATCCTTGCTGCCTGCAAAACAATGTGGAAAAGAGGGAGGATGCGGAAGAGGTTAACCCAAGTAGTGAAATCACTGAGAAGGGAATTACAGGAGGCAGAAATGGGAGAACGCTGAGGGAACACACTGAAGGCTAAAAAGAGCAGTTGCTGGAAGAATGCAGAGGAGGAGGTGCAATAAAGAGACTCTTGAGAGCTAGAGTCAATAACAACTAGTCATGAATTAGATGTAGTTGGTAAGGGAAAGGGAAGTTTGTCGGTTTAAGTGGTTGGGTAAATTTTGTTCGTCTTTTCTGAAGTGCAAAATGTGAGGACACGTTTGGGCAAAAGTTTATAATTTTGTACATACTGATTGTGAGTTGCCTTGACCTAACCGTGTGGGAATATCCATTAGGTTCTGGAGCTCAGGCACATCTCCTGGGTTATTGGTTGCAATTTGGCAGTCTGGCTATTTAAAGTCATGGGAGTCACAGCAACCTTTGGGAATGGGTAGAGAAAGAGGCACTGACAAAGCAAATGGAAAGAAGACCCAGGCATGCTTCTGTCTACACCTCACAACCTTTATGCTTGCTTGCTTTCTCATTGCTTGGAATGTTCTTTTCCCAGATCTCTGTGTGGCTCTCTCCTTCACGTTTTTCAGGTCTGTAGTCATCTGAAGTGAGTCTTTCCGTGATCAACCTATTTAAAATTGCAACCAGTCACATACACACTCACTTTATTTTTCTCTACCATATATTTGACTGTTTATTTTATTTATTATAGGTAAAGTACTCTTTCATTAGAATGGAAGTTCCACAAGGGCAGGAACTTTTGTTTTATTTTACTACATTCCCAGTGCCTAGAGCAGTGACTGATACCTAGTAGGTGTATTTGTTAAATCAGTGGTCTCAAAGGTGGAGGAAATCCCAGCTGACGTCTATTACAGCTAATGAAAGTCAGTATCTAGCTATGATGCTCCTGAAATAAGCATTCAGTTTACTACGATGAACTTGTAAAAGTACTGCTAATTTTGGTGACTCATTGAAACGTCTTTTATGATTTCAGCCAGCAGTATCTGTTGGAAATGTTGGCCAACTTGCAATAGATCTGATTATTTCTACGCTAAACATGTCTAAGATTGGATACTTCTATACCGATTGTCTTGTGCCACTGGTTGGAAACAATCCATATGCGACTGGAGAAGAAAATTCAACAGAACTTAGTATAAATGCTGAAGGTATGTAAGACTTCAGCATGTTTGGTTCTGCTACGAGGTAGAGTTGTTTTAAATTAGAAATAGATTCTATGGGCCAGGCACAGTGGCTCATGCCTGTAATCCCAGCACTTTGAGAGACTGAGGCAAGAGGGTTGCTTGAGCCCAGGAGTTTGAGACCTTGTCTCTGTGAAAAAAAAATTAGCCAGGTATGATAGTGTGCACCTGTAGTCCTTGCTACTTGGGAGGCTGAGGCAGAAGGTTCACCTGAGTCCGGGTTGTTGAGGCTGCAGGGAGCAAAAATATTTTCATAATAGGCATTTCTGTGAACTTTTTGAAGATCCTTTGTACTTCTGATTATATTGTGCCCTTGGGATATCCTGTATTCTAGAGTAGACCCTTCTTTTCCCTTCATTACAAAGCTGATTAAATGAAGAAAAGACTGGACCTGTTGTCCTATAGAGTGTCCCATCTTCTGCATTTATCTGATTACTTCTTGTGTCATTTGGCTTGTTCCTCTAGCCCCTGTATTTTCTGTGACTGGAATTAGGTTTAAAGGCTAGATTAGATAAAAAAGGTAAATGTGGCCAGGCTCGGTAGCTCAGCCTGTAATCCCGTGCCTTGGGAGGCTGAGGTGAGTGGATTGCCTGAGCCCGCGGGTTCCAGACCTGCATGGGCAACTTGGCGAGACCTCATCTCTACAGTAAATCAAAAAAAAAAATCAGCCGGGTGTGGTAGCGCATGCCTGTAATTCCAGCTACTTGGAAGGCTGAGGCAGAAGGATCGCCGGAGCCCAGCAGGTCGAGGCTGCGGTGGCCGGGAGCGGCCACTGCACTCCAGTCTGGGCGACAGAGTGAGACTCCAACTCAAAAAAAAAAAAAAAAGAAGTTTTTGCATTCAAGGAAACAGAAAAAAAGACACTTGAGGTGAGATCTGGTGAATAGGGAGAGTGGGGAATGGAAGTCATGCTGTTTTTTTGGTAAAAAACTGCTGAACACTCATCTCAGTGAGGGCGGGCATGCTTGTAAATCACCCATCATGAAATGAGCAAATGTGTTGAAGAATCTCAAAAAAAAAAAAAATCCACTGAAGCTGAGTGCACCCTCTCACAGCAACACTAGCTGGTACACTGATGCAAATGGGTTCCTAGAACACTTTCCTAGCAGGGGAAGCCTGTACTACAAGGAGCCTGCCCTCTAAAAGAAAATTCCCGGGCAACCCCTTCAGGTCTCCTTTCACTGTGGAAGCTTTTCTGTCTTCTTAATAAATCCTGCTTTCAAAAAAAAAGATAATTCCAGGTTTTTTTGGGTTCTCCTGATATATCTCCCTTTATTTATGTCTACTTTAACTTCTCCCAGCAATGGCTTACAGTTTTCAGTATATAGGTCATATATTGAATATCTTTTGTTAGATTTATCCCTATTTTATATTTTTTACTTATAATCCTTTAAAAAATTTCTATTTATGATTGTTTCTTTGATTTATGGATTGTTTAGAATTGTGTTATTATTATTATTATTATTATTATTTTTTAGTTGGAGTCTCACTCTGTCGCCCAGACTGGATTGCAATGGCCACTCCCGGCCACTGCAGCCTCAACCTGCTGGGCTCCAGCAATCCTTTCGCCTCAGCCTTCCAAGTAGCTGGAACTACAGGCGCGTGCTACCACGCCCGGCTAATTTTTTGATTTATTGTAGAGATGAGATCTCACCAAGTGGCCCAAGCGGGTCTCGAACCCGCGGACTCAGGCAATCCACTCACCTCAGCCTCCCAAAGCGCGGGATTACAGGCTGAGCCACTGAGCCCAGCCTGAATTATGTTATTCAGTTTTGAAATATTTAGGGGATTTTCCAGATAACTTTCTGCTTTTGATGCTAATCCAGTTATTGTGGTCAGAGAACATATTCTGTATAAACTTGAATCCTTTTAAATTTATTGAGGCTTGCTTTATAGCCGAGAATATTTTCTATCTTGGAAAGTATTCCATGTATATATGAAAAGAATGTACTTTCTGCTGTTGTTGGAGGACAATGCTCTATAAATGTCAATTATGTCAAGTTGGTTGATAGTGTTGTTCAAGTGTTTTACATCCTTATTGATTTCTTGTATACTTCTGTTATTAATTGTTGAAAGATAGGTATTGAAATCACTAACTGTAATTGCAGATTTGTCTATTTCTCCTTACAGTTCTAATATATTTTGCTTCATTTTGTTATTAGGTACATAAATGTTTAAGATTGTTACATCCTCTTGAAAACTTGACTCGTTTATTACAAATTTACCCTCATCTTCTTTGATTATATATATATTTTTTCAGTCATAGTCTTACTCTGCTGCCCAGGTTGGAGTGCAGTGGCACACTCATGGCCACCACAGCCTCAACCTGCTGGGCTCAGGTGATCCTTCCACCTCAGTCTTCTAAATAGCTGGAACCATAGGCATGTGCCACCATGCCCAGCTAATTTTTTAAATTTGTTTATTGTAGAGATGAGGTCTTGCCAACTTGCCCAGGCTGGTCTCAAACTTCTGGTCTCAAACTTCAGGCAATCCTCTCTCCTCCACCTCCCAAAATGAGTTGCCACGCCCAGAAGCAATATTTGTTGCTGTAAAATATACTTTGTCTGTTATTAATATAACCACTCCAACTAGGGTTAATGTGAAATTTCTTTTCATCCTCTTAGTTTTTACTATTTGTGTCTTCATATTTAAAGGGGTTTCTTATAAGCAGCATATATTTGGGTACTGTTTATTTTAATCCAATTTGACAATCTTTTGCATTTTAACTGCATTGTTTACACCATGAACACTAAATAGCATGATTTATTTTAAATCTACCATCTTACTATTTGTCTCCTATTTCTCTTGTCTGTTCTTTATTTCCTTTCACTCTTTCTCTGCCTTCTTTTGGATCTGCTGAGTATTTTTTGTGATGTCATTTAATGTCTTCTGTTGGCTTCGTAACTATAACTCTGTGTTATTTTAGTGGTTGCTTTAGGATTTATAGCATATGTCCTTAACTTATCACAATCTACCATCAGGTGATGTTTTATCATTTCCTATGTAGTATAAGATCCTTACAATAGTATATTTCCATTTCTCCACTCTTGGCTTTGCACTATTTTGCAAAGTAAAACTTTGCTTCCACATATGTTATAAACCCCATAGTACATCGTTAATGTCTTCCAGTTTTTGTATGACTACAAACAACTTTATTTTACCTCTTTTTTCAGAAGATAGCATTGCTGTGTAAATAATTCTAGATTGGTGGGTTTATTACCCCCTGACCTTAGAGATGCTGTACTTTCAAGGGAAAATTCAGAGGACTAAGATTAGAATACTAGCAGGGCGTGGTAGCTCATGCCTGTAATCCCAGCACTTTGGGAGGTAGAGGCAAGAGGATTGTCTGAGTTCAGGGTTTTGAGACCAGCCTGAGCAACTTGGCAAGACCTTGTCTCTACAATGAGTCAAAAAATTTGCCAGGTGTGGTGGCACATACCTGTAGTTCCAGCTACTTGAAAGTTTGAGGCAGAAGGATCACCTGAGCCCAGCAGGTCAAGGCTGCAGTGGTCGTGAGTGTGCCACTGCACTCTAGCCTTAGTGACAGAGTGAGACTCCGACTCAAAAAAAAAAGAGTAGAATACTTTTAGCAGAAATGAGAGTCTGTTAATCTCACTTGTGAAAATAAATATATATAAATAAACTATAAATATTATACATATATATGTATGTATATAAAAATCTGCAAGTCCTCTGTATGCCTTTTAAAACCTGAACACAAACACAACTTCAAGGGGGCAAAAAAAAGAAGGAAGCTTTCCTGAACCAACAACCATGAAGACAGATGCTCCATCTGTTTGTGTTGTGTTTCTATTTTCAGGCTCAGAGAAGAATGGAAGCAGAGGCTGGAAACAAAACTGAGGCTGCGGAACAATCCAGAGGAAACTGAAAAGCGGACACATGTTGGCTGAGAGCTTCCTGCTTCATTGACACAAGAGGATGCAAAGCACTGAGGTCACTCTGCTAGGAGAAGGCAATGCATATCCCTGAATCCCTTTGCTATACCAAACAGATTTCACACTATTGTTTCCCACCTGTGAGAGGATTTACCTGTAAATCCTTTTCCAGTGCTCCATGGGAGTTATTAGCCCAGTCAGTCCTCTCTGCATGGCAGCCAGGTTATTATTCCAAATGTCTCTAAAGATGAGTTTATTTTATATCAACGCTCCATGCAGCATATGTTATTTCTATGTCATTATCTTCTAATTTTGAAATCCAAATCTTTTATATTCTAAGCACACCAGGGCAATCGCGAGCTTCATGATCATATATATTTTTTTAATTTTAGAATCATGGGGTACCTGTAAGGATTTGTTACTTAAGAAAGTGTATTGTGTGAAGGCGAGGTTTGGGCTACTGAGAAGCCTTCCGCCTCTCCCAGTAGTAAGCCTGGTATCCAATGGATGATTTTGTATCCCTTATCCCTCCCTCCCACCCTCCTTCTTTAGCAGGACCCAGTGTCTTTTGTTCCTGTCCTTGCGCTTCATGGCTATTCTTTAAACACTGCACGGCCGTTTTGCCCCACCATTTTGCCTAGGAAACATAGTTTTATGTAATCCTTTCTCCTGTTTTCCTTTTATGAAAAAAAGAAACGCACCTATCTGCAGAAATAAAAATGTTGTAAATAGTCATTCAAATAAACTTTGAAAATACATTGATCTAATACACAGTGATCTATCACAGAAACAAAGATCTGAGTACTACATGTACTCACTCATAAGTGGACCCTGAACATTTGCCATAATACTATAAGAAGGGGATTGGCAGTAGTGGGACACTGCCAGGGGAGGGGAGAGGCACATAACATCAGTAAGGGTGCCCACACCTTACCTGCACGATGACCACTTATGAACCTAACCCTGAATTGTACTCCATATCTTTAAAATAAAAATAATAAAAAAGAGGAAAAAAGAAAATACATTGATCTAATATTCTTTTTTCTTTATATAATTTTATTTTATTTATTTATTTTTTTGAGTTGGAGTCTCTGTCGCCCAGGCTGGAGGGCAGTGGCACGCTCACATCCACCACAGCCTCGACCCGCTGGGCTCAGGCGATCCTTCTGCCTCAGCCTTCCAAGGAGCTGGAACTATAGGCATGCGCCACTACGCCTGGCTAATTTTTTGATTTATTGTAGAGATGAGGTCTCACCAAGTTGCCTAGGCGGGTCTCGAACCCGCGGGCTCAGGCAATCCTCTCACTTCGGCCTCCCAAATTGCTGGGATTATAGGCGTGAGCCATTGCGCCCGGCCTCCTTATATAAATTTAATTGATCTTTTCAAAAACATGTTTACCAAGAACAAATTATATCAGGATAATGTTAAATAGATTTGGTTGTCATGTCGTCACTATGAGCATGACTTCACTTCATTGCTTTATTCCAGATCGCCACATGTTTGCACTGGTTGGCTCTCTGTCAGCCCAGCCAAAGCATATCTAGCCACTCCAACAGAGTGCTTACCATGCAGATTCTGGACTTTGAAATGTTACAGTCATTTCCTAGCCATCTCCCAGGAATTGGTGCTTCTGAGAGTACAAACTGTAACTGGGCCTGGTGCAACGATTTCTAACCTGAGGGGAAGGGAGCAGAGAAGCATGGTGTAAAGGCCTGGGTACTTGCTGGCTGTTAGTAGCACCTGCGGGGCCTTATGTATCATCCTCAGGGGCAATGTTACCGGGAGGCACAGAGAGTAAGGCAGGCCGGTTCTGCCACAGTAGTGAGTGTGGTGTTTAGTCCTCTAATGCCCTGATATGGCACTGAGTGCTTTCATCTTCATCCCAAGGGAGCTCATGTGGTTTTATCAGGGCAAGAGGGTTGGGGAAGATTGTCCCCAGGTCCTATATTTAATGTGATCCAGGAAGCAGGACTCAGAGTACTCCTGCCCTCTACGATTCAATTCAACTAATAAATTACAATTTAGAGCTGGGGAAATTTGAGAACATTTAGATGGAGAAAGAATGCTTGTTCTGTATAGGAGGAAAGTAGGAATTAAATGGAGGTAAAAGAGATGTCATAGTTTGCTGGGCAGGGAGGTTCTCGGGAACAAAGTTCTGTCATCACAAACTGCAAACTACTGCTGGTAACTAAATGCAGTAGAGTAAGGCAGAAAAGGTAAATGAAGATTCATTGTGCATTTACTCATTCACCCTATGCCCGGCACTGTGCTAGATGACCGGAATCTAGCAGAGAAAACCAGAGGCACTAGCTCTGGAGGCTACAGTCTGGGGAAGGAGAACTTAACAATGAAAGCAACTAAGTGTTTGGCTGATGGGTTTGGGTTGTTTCTAAGGGCACAGGGAGCCCCTGAAGGGTGTTAGCTAAGAGAGTGCTGGAGAGTTGCTCAGCCCCAGGAGGTGGGAGGCCAGCCATGAGCTCCTGCAGAGGGCTCTGGAGAGCCCTTGGAGCCCTAGCCCTGGGTGCTGGGGTTGGGAAGGTAAGAAGTAGACAAGGAGGAGCACCATCTTGAAGGGGGAGTGTCAGGGTGGGGGGTGGACACGAAGCTCCCCCGAGTGATGGAGTGTGGAAGGAAGGGTGCATCCAGGGGATTAGAGGTGGCAGAGGTTCTTAGAGGCTATGAAAAGGGAGGGAGCATGGAAGAGGGATGTGATGGGAGCTAAAGGCAATGGGGATGTTGGGAACATGTAAGAGTGAAACCAGTCCAACTTCCCTATGAATGGTTATGGGTTTTTTAAATAAATATAGAAATTGACCTTCCCGATCTTAAACATGACATTTACATTTGTCTTGTCTGAGTTCCTTTCTCAGGAAATAGATCTTCAGTCCTCCCAGATGGTATCAAGGAACTGAAACTCACCAGATCACTGCATCTAGACAATGAAATGCCAGACCCCTCATCAGTCATGATTTTCTTACCCCTCCCTAATTCTCATTTTCCCCCAACACAGCTACATTTCTTCTCTGTTATTACACCTCCAATTTTTAGTCAGTTGGTAAAGATGAATTTGAAGTTTGACTCCCATTTCTCTGGCTGATGTAACCTAAATACAAGCCTCCTTCCCTGGCAATACTCATCATCTCAGTGACTGGCTTTCTGTGCAGTGAGCAACGGGGCCTGGACTGAACCCCTTGCATTTAAGTAACATGAGGAGCCTGGAGACGTAGACATAAGGGTGTACCAAGGAGCGTGAAAGAAAATGTGGCGACATATAGGGGGAAGCACCAAGGCTGGTGACGGAAGGCTGGAAGCAGCTCTGGCCACTCCCACCCTTCCCATGCCAGAGTCAGAGAGTCAGAAGGACAGGACCAGAGCCCAGTGCCCTGTGCGAGCCCTGGAGTTTGAATAGGCTGACTGTCAAGGATTCTCCCATCTCCAGCTTGTCCTGACAGTTCTGGCTTCATTCTTCATGGAGACTTCACCTTGTGGTAGGGGAGATACATGCTGGTAAATCCAAATCATCTCCTCTCAGCTTGGCAAAACCAGTTCAAAGAGTCAACCTTTCCCATTTATCCCGGGGTGAAGAAGTTCCCGAGTCTACTCAAATTGGCCTAACTCGGTCCACGAGCTCATTCCTGCAGCAATCATCATGGCCAGGAAGTGAGTCACTTGTAAAGACCTGGCCCACCTGCCCATGTAGCCTGACTCCTGTGGCCAGGGCAGAGAGGCACAATTTGATTAACTGACCCACATGGAATGAGTTAGGAAAGAGCAGTTTCTCAAATAAAAGGTGGCAAGCACCCTGAGTAGAAAATAACAGCAGTCCCACAGATCCAAGGAGACTGTGACCAAACTGCAAACACCCACAGGACCTCGGTAGACCTCCTTGTCTGGGCCCAGTTCCTACCCTTGGCTGCTCCGAGCAGCATCTGCCAAAGCTAAACTCAGAGGACCAGCTTCTCTTTGGCTATTCCCCCTCCCACCACCAATGAATCCGTGGTCCCACAATAGTCATGCGTGTGCCACAAGGTCCTGCCTTGACCCAGATTCAGAAGTCAGCCCAGTGCAGCCCAGCAGACACTTCCCGTGGAGCATGGGGTGGGGCCAAGAAAGAGGATACACTTTCTTCTGAGTATCTGAACAAACACCATGGAAATCTGAGGGCTCCAGGACCACTGCTGTGACTGTGAAGAAGAGAAATCCAACTGCTGAGAAATAAGAGGGCAGGACAGGCCTGAGAAGAACACGGTGATGACACCAGAGCCCTCCAGGGTTCTCCACAACTTTCCACGCCCAGTCCTGGCCCTGCCTAGGGCCCAGCTGCTTCCCCAGCTTGGCCCCCATGAGGTGCTGCCGTGTCCACATGACAAATTCCCTTTTCTCAAGCTGCCTGGAGTTGATTTCTCTTACTTACAGTCACCTGAAACAATAATGAATGAAATGAGTGCTATTATGCATGCTAATCATAGGGAAACATTAGATCAAGAATCTAGTAATGTTTGAATTCAACATTCAAAGGGAACTTTAGGGTCTGGTCAGGGAGTCTATTCTTTAGAGACAGGGCCTCCAGTATCTCCTGCAAAGCCTTCTTGGCTCTGAGGCCTGGGATGTCAGGCAATGCACAAGAACAGGCATGTCCAACTTATAGCCCGTGGGCCACGTGTGGCCCAGGACAGCCAGTAATGCGGCCCAACAAAATCTTTCAACATCACGTGTTTTTAGCATTTATTTTCTTTGTGACCCCATGTGTAGTTCCGTTTTTGAAGTTCACAATCACACCTTATTCATGAAATCACTTTCTGGCAGCACATACTTTTGTGAGCAGCTGTTTTCAGTTATGAAGCACATGAAGTGCAACATTCAAACAACCATTTCTGACGAGCACCTTGAGAACTCACTAAGAATTGTGACCACTTCCATGGAACCAGACATTAATAGTTTTACAAAACAAGGCCAAATTTCCCACCAGCTTTCTATTGTTTTTTCTCTCTCTCTCTCTCTCCCCCTCTCTTTTTTTTAGTCAGAGTCTCACTCTGCCACCCAGGCTGGAGTGCGATGGCACGCTCATGGCCACCGCAGTCTCAACCTGCTGGGCTCAGGTGATCCTTCTGCCTCAGCCTTACAAGTAGCTGGAACCACAGGCATGCGCCACCACACCCAGCTAATTTTTTTGATTTATTGTAGAGATGAGGTCTTGCCATGTTGCTCAGGTTGGTCTTGAACCCCTTAGCACAGGCAATCCTCTTACCTCCCAAAGTGCTGGCTTGAGCCACCGCACCTGGCTGTTCTCGTTTTTTTAAACTTTATAATACAAAATATTTTCTTTTAAAGTCTTATTATGTATATACACTAACAATATTATATAATTTATGTGCAGCCCGGCACAATTCCTCTTTACTCTATGTGGCCCAGGGAAACCAAAAGGTTAGATACCCCTGCTCTAGAATGCCATGTTATGCCTCTAGGGGAAAGCATCGGTCTGAGGTTCAGTGTGACGGGTTGTCTGCTGGGCAGAGAATTCCCAGAGTTCACTCATTTTGGGAACTTAACTCTGCAAATAAACCACACTAGTTCCACTTCAAAGGCAACCTAAAAACCTGGGCTCTCCAGAGCAGACCTGATTTCAATTGTGTTACCAGTGTCTGATCCTGTGTCACTATTTTTGGGAAAATTATGGTCACCATAGCTAATCTGTACTCTAAGAGGATTCCAAGGATTGTCAAAGGCATCAGTGACATGGTGCTATATTAAGAACTATATATTTGTTCTCTATCCCTCATTCCTGGCCACACAAGCTTCTAAAACTCTTGGAATCTCTAGAGTTATGAGTATCTTTTGTATGCTATGAGATGATTGGGGGCCCCTAAATAGTTGGTTGGGGGCGGGTTACCAGAAAGACCAAGGCAGGATTCCAGTCAGGACTTTCAGCTCCATCCCCCAATCTCCATGGAGATGAGAGAGGCTTAAGGTTGAGTTGATCACCCGTGGCTAATATTGTAATCACTCATGCCTAAGAAATGAAGCTTCCATAAAAACCGAAAAGGGCCAGGAGCACTGGCTCAAGCCTGTAATCCCAGCATTTTGGGAGGCCGAGGCAAGAGGATTGCCTGAGTCCAGGGGTTCAAGACCAGCCTGGGCAACTTGGTGAGACCTCGTCTCTACAATAAATAAAAAAATTAGCCAGGCGTGGTAGCGCGTGCCTGTAGTTCCAGTTACTTAGAAGGCTGAGGTGGAAGGATCGCTTAAGCCCAGCAGGTTGAGACTACGGTGGCCCGTGAGCGTGCTGTACTCCGGCCTGGGCCACATAGTGAGACTCTAATTTAAAAAAAAAAAAAAAGGCCAGGCTCGTTGGCTCAGCCTGTAATCCCGCGCCTTGGGAGGCTGAGGTGAGTGGATTGCCTGAGCCCGCGGGTTCGAGACCCGCCTGGGCAGGCGAAACCTCATCTCTACAATAAAATCAAAAAAATTAGCCGGGCGTGGTGGCGCACGC
>CAUYQG010150607.1:0-10167 GCA_963574415.1 Tarsius wallacei | reverse complement strand
GAAGACTCCATCTCTAAAAGAAATCTAAGAAAATGAGCACCTATAGTCCCAGCTACTTGGGAGGATTGCTTGAACCCAGGAGGTTGAGGCTGCAGTGAGCTAGGGATACCCTGTCTCAAAAACAAACAAAAGCCAGTAATGTGCTGATTAGTATTTTAAGGGCAGGAAACATAATTTATACAGGCCCAGTGTTTTAACAGAACATCCATGTAAGGAAAGACTGAGCAGGAGTAGATAGGTAGGCTTATCTCTCTATATATTTTGAGTTGGAGTCTCACTCCGTTGCCCAGGCTGGAGTGCAGTAGCATGCTCATGGCCACCCTAGCGTCAACCTGCTGGGCTCAGGCATCCTTCCACCTCAGCTTTCCAAGTAGCCAGAACTATAGCCATGGGCTACCACACCCGGCTAATTTATTTTATTTATTGGAGAGACGAGGTCTCGCCAAGTTGTCCTGGCTGTTCTCGAACCCATGGGCCCAGGCAGTCCCCTCACCTTGGCCTCCCTAGGTGCTGGGATTACAGGCTTGAGCTACCACACCCAGCCTATTTTTTTAAAATTGATATATGATCATTTTGATTTAAAGAAAAAGAGTTGAGGGCAGGAAAGGAATGCCATCTGGGGCAGAGCCTCAGCCTTGCAGCCCAACCTGAGATGGGCTGAGTGTCCCTGCAAAGGGTGTGAACTGGGAGGGTGGACCTGTAAGAAGCAGGGCTGCTGGTGGTGCCTCGTCCAGCAATGGTCCCAGGGTTGTCTGTCATCCTTGCCTTCAACATGAGGCCTGCTGGGGCCAAACAGCCCATATCCGAATCACAGCAGGCCACGTGTATCCACACCTGACGATCTCTGTCCTCCTGTGGAAACAAATTCGGCAAACACAAGACCTGCTCCTGGGTGGAGCTTCTGTTGGGCAGAGAAGGCTCTAGCCACTGAGGGGTCAGAGTGCGCTGGACACGCTCACAAGGGGGAGGTTCCACAGGGGAGCCAGGAGCCAGTGACAGACTCTGAAGACGGGGTTCCTCTTGGGTGCTTGGCATATTTTCTTCCTGATTGTACCTGAGGACATAGATCTCTGTATCCTGCTGTATATTGTTTTTGAGTAAGGGTCTCACTCTGTTGCCCAGGCTGGAATACAGTGGCACAATCACAGCTCATTGCAGCCTCTGCCTTCTGGCTTGGGGTATCTTTCTACCTCAGCCTCCCAAGTAGCTGGGACTACAGGTGCACGGCACCGTACCTGGCTAATTTTTTTTTGGGGGGGGTTGGAGTCTCACGCTGTTGTCCAGGCTAGAGCATAGTGGTGTGCTCACGGCCACTGCAAGCTCGACATGCTGGGCTCAGGTGATCCTTCTGCCTCAGCCTTCCAAGTAGCTGGAACCACAGCTGCACATCACCATGCTCAGGTAATTTTTTGATTTATTTTAGAGATGAGGTCTTACCAAGTTGCCCAGTCTCGAACCCCTGGACTCAGGCAATCCTCTTGCCTCCACCTCCCAAAGTGTTGGGATTATAGGTGTGAGCCACCCCGGCTGGCTTAATTTTTAAAAAAGTTTTTTTGTAGCCATGGGTCTTGCTATGTTGCTCAGGCTGGTTTTGAACTTCAGGTTCAAGCGATCCTCCCACCTTTGCCTCCTAAAACGTGTTCTGCCCTGCACAGCCCCATGTGTTCCACATTCCTTCCTACCTCACCACTTTCATGCTCCATGGAGAGCAGCAGTGTCCCTCGCGCATCCCCAGTTGGGGCTTCTGGCTCCACGTCTGCTTTCTTCCACTGCAGGTCCCTTAAGGGGGGCACGTCCTTGGGAAGAGCACCCGGAAGGAGAGCTCATGGGGTCCTGCAGGGTGGACAGTTGAGACCAAGAGGCGCTCTCCATCCCACCATCTCCTGCTCAGCCTTGTTTCCCTCTGTCTGCACCCAGGCAAAGAGGCCATGCTGCGGCAGAAGGACTATGAGACGGCCACCTTGTCAGAGATCAAGGCCCTGCTCAAGAAGCACGAGGCCTTCGAGAGCGACCTGGCCGCGCACCAGGACCGCGTGGAGCAGATCGCTGCCATCGCACAAGAGCTCAAGTAGGCAGCCTGGCAAGATCAGGCGAGGTCTTCTCAGCTGCAGCGGGAGGTGGGGGAGGGTGCCCAGATGGGAAGGGTCAGAAGACAGGGCATCCAGGTGAGGAGGGAGCTGGGACTCCCCCCTTCCTGTTGGGGCCTCCAGGCTCACTGCAGCAGGTGCAGGAGCAGAGAGTGACTGCCGTGGTGCTCAGCTTTCTTGTTGGGCCCCTGCGGCTTCCTGCCATGGAGCATTGGGGTGAAGGCTGGTGTCCCCTCCAGCTTGGCCAAGGCTAGGGTCATGGGGAAAGAGACTTGGCCTTGGGTCACCTTCCTGCTGGTCTCCTGAGAACCAAGGTGGTGGGGGCGGGGAGGGACTGCCTGGAGGTCTGATGAAGGCCTGACTCCTTCATCACCACTAGAGCCCTGGCCCCAGCCCGAGGGAGCTGGGCCTTGGGAGTCACCCGGGTTCCCTGCTTCTTGTTTCTTCCCTCCCCAGTGAGCTGGACTATTATGACTCACCCAGCGTCAATGCCCGTTGCCAAAAGATCTGTGACCAGTGGGACAATCTGGGGGCCCTGACTCAGAAGCGAAGGGAGGCCTTGGAGGTGAGGGTCCTGAGGGAGAGCCGGGCGCATCCAGCAGCTCTGGGGGCAAGCGTGCCTTCCTGCCCCTTGACTCTCTGGGCTTTGGGTTCCCCGGACCGCCCCCATCCCCAGCCTAACTGTGGAAGGTTCACTTGGGTATGGGGTTTGCACCAGGCCCTGATGGCAAGTCCTCCTCTCTGGCCCTAACATAGCTCACCTTCCCACTTCAGTGCACTTAACAGCCCAGTTCCAGCCCTTTGAGAGCTTTCTTCTTCCACGAACCAGACCCGTGGGGGCTGGGCTCGGTGATTGCAGTGAGGTGGTCCGTGTACCCGGCAGCACCCGGCAGCTCTTCCTCAGGAAGAGCCTGTTCTTTCTGCCTGGCTTCTCCAGCGCTTTAGAGCGGGACCCCTTGGGGATTGCCGGAAGGATCTGGGTGTGGGTGGGGGTGATTCTGGACATCACTCTGACCCCTTCCCCCCATGTGGCACTCCAGCGGACAGAGAAGCTGCTGGAGACCATCGACCAGCTGTACTTGGAGTACGCCAAGCGGGCTGCGCCCTTCAATAATTGGATGGAGGGGGCCATGGAGGACCTACAGGACACTTTCATCGTGCACACCATCGAGGAGATCCAGGTGAGCCTGCCCTCCCCTACCCGGCCCATGCCCCCAAAACACACACACACACACACACACAAACACACACACACACACACCCCCCTCACCAGAGCTCCCCCAGGCTGCACATCCCCATAGGCAGAGGGCTGAGGGCAAGCCTTCCAAGGGTGTTGTAGACAAGAAAGCTTTGTGTTTAATTCATCTTGACTAGGTAACATATGCACATGGTATGAAACCCCCAAAATAAAAAGGATATACAGTAAGGGTTCCCTGGGGCCCTCCTTTACACCACAGAGCCCTCCCCAGAGGTGTGTGACCACAGTCTCTGCATTTACAGGTAAATATGTTTTTTCCATGTTCTCCTGCACCTTTTTTTTTTAAGTGAGAAAGCAGGATTTATTGAGAGGACAGAAAAGCTCCCACAGTGGGAGGGGTTGTCCCTACCTTTTTTTTCTTTTAAACACAAAATTAGCTTTTAAAATATACTATATCTCAAACCTTGATTTTTTATTTATTTATTTTGGCGTTCAGTTCAAATCAATTAACAGCTTCCTCAATGTTTTATACAGCTGCAGAATATTAAATTGATTTTTTTTTCCTTTTTTTTGAGACCAGATTTCACTCTGTTGCCCAGGCTGGAATATAGAGGCACAATCTAGCTCACAGTACTCTGTATGTAGCCTCAACCTCCTGGGCTCAAGTGATCCTCTTGCCTCAGCCTCCTGAGTAGCTGGGACTATAGATGTGTACCGCCACACCCAACTAATTTTTAAAATTTTTTGTAGAGACGTGGTTTTACTATGTTGCCCAGGCTGGTTTCAAACTCCTGGTCTCAAGCAATCCTCCTGCTGTGGCCTCCCAAAGTGCTGGGATTATAGACGTGAGCCACCACACTCAGCCCAAATTATTAGATTTAAGTTTTTGTAAAGGAAGCCGGTGTTGGGGAGGTGACCTGGAAGCAGACCTCTGGGGCACTTGTGCCCCTCATTTGTGGGAGGGTAAAGGCACCAGGTGGTTGCTGTCACTGTCACCAGCTCTGCGGAGGAAGCTGTTGCTTTGATGACTGCCCTTTGCTTCCCATAGCTACCCCTGCTGTCTGGTTCTCAGCCCCTAGGATCTTTGATTTGATGTCTCTGGGCCTCCCAACTGTTGTGGGACCCGCCTCCGAGCCCCCCACTCCCACCTCCTCACTGGGACCTTCTAAGCTGTCTTTGCTTCTCCCACCCAGGGAGACACCAGTCCTGTGGGTGACTGTGCTGCTTCTGCCTCCTCTCTGTCCAGGGCCTGAGCACAGCCCATGAGCAGTTCAAGGCCACACTCCCCGATGCGGACAAGGAGCGCCTGGCCATCCTGGGCATCCACAACGAGGTGTCTAAGATCGTCCAGACCTACCACGTCAACATGGCGGGCTCCAACCCCTATACGACCATCACGCCTCAGGAGATCAATGGCAAATGGGACCACGTGAGTTGAAGGGCGGGGGGGCCGAGCCGCTGTTTCATGAGGGTGGAGATTTTTTTGTCTTTTTTTGTTGTTGTTAATTGATTTTCATCAACTTAATCTATTTATTTTTGTGTAAGAGTCTCACTCTATCACCCAGGCTGGAGCAGAGTGGCACAGTCACGGCTCACTGTACCCTTGACCTCCTGGGCTCAGGCAATCCTCCCTTCTCAGCCTCCTGAGTAGCCGGGACTGCAGACACGTGCCATCATGCCTGGCTAGCTTTTTGAGTTCTTTGTAGAGATGAGATGTTGCTATGTTGCCTAGGCCGGTCTCAAACTCCTAGGCTCAAGCAGTCCTCCCAACTTGGTCTTCCAAAGTGATGGAGTTATAGGCATGTGCCACCACACCTGGCCAACTTCATCTTTTCAGTTCTCACATCATGAACTCATTATTTGTGCAAATATCCAGTGACTGTATTTCCGGAACAGGTCAATCTCCTCGCTCCTGTTCCATGCCTGACCAGCCCTTCCCCCTCATGGCTTCCCCTCCTGGCTTGTGGGGCAGGTGACTGGCCCATCCCCAGAGTCCCGTGGTTGTTCCCACCCAGGTGCGGCAGCTGGTGCCTCGGAGGGACCAGGCGCTGACGGAAGAGCACGCCCGCCAGCAGCACAACGAGCGGCTGCGCAAGCAGTTTGGGGCCCAGGCCAATGTCATCGGGCCCTGGATCCAGACCAAGATGGAGGTGGGTCTCATCCTGGGAAGCAAACCGCTCCCCCACTGCAGCATCCTCCCAGCCAGCCCACCTGTCCCCCAGGGGGGCCATGGTGGGCAGGCCCTGAGCCCACAGCGGGCCTGCTGTCCTCCGAGGGCTGTGGAGGCCTATGCGGGGAAGGCCAGCATCTGACCTACACAAGGACACCACTAGGGACAGTCCCACAGGAGGCTCAGCTCTTGAGAGCTTGGCTCCACTTAATCCCTTGGCGTCTCCCATGTACCGGGTCCCCCTCCTCCGTGACTACCCCTCCAGGACACTAAGCCTGGCCAGAGAGGATGGTCTTCCCAGAAAGAGAACTGGCCCTGGTTCTAGATTATTTTGCCGAGTTGTATGGCCAGATAGTGGGTGCTGTAATGGTCAGGAAAGGGGCACTGCTTGCCCAGAGCATAGCCTCTAAGCTCCTTGAGGACAGAGACCACATGAGTGCATGGGCCCCACCCCCAAAAAACACATTGTGCTTAGCAGACACTCAGGGAATACCTGCTGGATTGAATTTCGTGGACAGGAAATGCTTTCACAAATAAGGCTTGTTTATGTGGATGAATGACAGGCAGAAGTAGGCTTTGGGCAGGGGTGGGTGGGTTTGGATGGCCAGGGCAGGCATCCCGGAAAGCAGAACAGCAGTAGCGAGAGCGTGTCCTCTGGGGAGGCAGGCAAGGCGTGGGAGGCCACAGGAGTCCTGGCCCAATACGTCCCTGGGAGGGCATGGCCTGGGAACAAGGCTTGGCAAGGAGATTAGAGTGGAAGCAAAGGAGTGGACATCGAGGTTAACACCCTGCCCTGGGTCCCCTCCCTGAGGCTGGTGGGTCCTGAGAGATGGGTTTTCCCAGCGGTGGCAGTACTTGCTAGACGCCTCTGCATACACCGTCTATGCCTAGGTGTGTTGTGCTAAGTGTGTCTCGCTGATGGCGGAGGGTGGCCTCCCAGGGGCTAGGATGGGGCTGAGAATTGTCGGAGGGGCTAGCCTGAGATTTTGGAGGCTCCGCCCCCCACGGGAGCAGTGGGTGGACTGACCAGGCGCCTCCTCCGGGGAGCAGGAGATCGGGCGGATTTCCATCGAGATGCACGGGACGCTGGAGGACCAACTGAGCCACTTGCGGCAGTACGAGAAGAGCATTGTCAACTACAAGCCCAAGATCGACCAGCTGGAGGGCGACCATCAGCTCATCCAGGAGGCGCTCATCTTTGACAACAAGCACACCAACTACACCATGGAGGTGGGTGGGCGAGGGTGGCTGCCCATCTTCCATGGTCATGGTTTTGCCTCTCCAGTCTCCAGTGCCTTCTGGTTTCCCAGGGAACCTGTTGTGAATGCTCATTTCTAGGCCCCATCTCCACAGCTCACTGCCACCTTCACCTCCTGAGTAGCTGGGACTATAGGCATGAACCACCATGCCCAGCTAATTAAAAAAAAATTTTTTTTGTATGGACTGGGTCTTACTATGTTGCCCAGGCTGGTCAACTCCTGGGCTCAAGCAGTCCTCCTGCCTCAGCCTCCAAAGTAGCTGAGACTATAGGCACATGCCACCACACCCAGCTAATATTTTTATTTTTTTCATAGAGACATGGTTTTGCTATGTTGCCCACACTGGTCTCGAACTCCTATACTATCCTGTCCTCCTACCTCAGCCTCCCAAACTACTGGGATCACAAACGCGAGCCAACACACCTGGCCAACAATCTATGTATATATATTTTTTGAGTCAGGGTCTCACTATCACCCAGGCTGGAGTGCAGTGGCATGGTCATGGCTCACCACAGCCTTGACCTCCTGGGCTCAGGTGATCCTCCTGCCTCAGCCTCCCAAATAGCTAGGATTACAAGTGTGTGCCACTATGCCTGGCTAATTTTTTTGATTTTTTTTTTTTTTTTTGGTAGAGTTGAGGTCTTCTTCTGTTGCCCAGGCTGGTCTTAAACTTCTGGGCTCAAGTGATCCTTCAGCCCTGGCCTCCCAAAGTGCTAGGATCACAGGCAGTAATCTAGATTTTTTATTTTTTTAATAGTAACTAAGCTTTCCTGGGAAGGAATCTAAATTTTTAGTAAGCACCTGGTGATTCGGGTGCTGGTGGCTCCAGAAACTGGCTTAGGTACCTGCTTTCCATATGATGACTTGCTTTGATTGTAAAAGCATGTGTACATGGATACACACGTGTGTGTACATATATGTCTATGTAAGTGTGTGGTTGTGGGGTCGGAGACTCAAAGAATCGCTCATTGTCCCTTAATCTTCCTTGCTACCAAATTGCCCTCTCTCCTGATTTGGCCCCTCTCAGCAAGTCTGGTCTCTCTGCTGTTCCAGGTAGAGACCACCACCTAGCCCCTTTGTCATCTGGGCTCCTCTGTCTGGGTGGGTTGTCCTTTTCCTGGCTCACCTCCCCCTGGCGACCCTGGAAAGCCACACAGAAGGCTGAGTTTGACTGCTCTGGCTGTCGGACGGGAGGGGCCCAGGCCTGGGACCTCCCTGCTGACAGCCTCTCCTGCCCCAGCACATCCGTGTGGGCTGGGAGCAGCTGCTCACCACCATCGCCAGGACCATCAACGAGGTGGAGAACCAGATCCTGACCCGCGACGCCAAAGGCATCAGCCAGGAGCAGATGAACGAGTTCCGGGCGTCTTTCAACCACTTTGACCGGGTGAGGGCCCCTGCCACGCTCTCTCGGGGAGGCCCCCACCCCTGCCCCAGGGCCCTGGAGGGTGCTGCCCCGGGTGTGGCGCCACACACAGGGTGGGTTAGGGGGACGACAGAAAAGGGGGAGCCGCTGTCAGCCTGCTCTGACTCAGTGCACCCCACATGGCCGGCCTTGGGATGCCTTGTGTGCCCCGTGACTCCCAGCTGTCCCGAGAGAGTGCTCGTCTTGTGGGTGGAGCGAGGACCTCTGACCCTTGTCCTCACTCTCCTACCTTGAGGAGTCGACCCTCGTGAGAAGGCTTGTGTCCCCTGGCTGTGGGGACCATTCCTCGTTCTGCCTCAGGGAGCAGAGGAGAGATTCCTCCTGCCCTGGCCTGACCCCACCCTGGTGACCTCTGGGCACTCCGCTGGGGACATCAGAGTCCTTGCTCCTGGGTTCTCATCCCAGCCCTGGGTCAAGCCGGGTTTTCGTGGGCGCCCCCTTCCTAGTGCCCTGGGCCAAGGGATGGCCACGGGGTGGGAGCATGGGCTTGGGGCAGCCACCACCCTGCCTGCTTCACAGCCCTCCTGGGTAGGGGATGCCCCTGGGGATGTGGGGTGGGGCGGGGCACCTCTCGGGGAGCTTCTCACCTTGTGGCTCATGGCGCCCCCACTCCCGCCCTGTTTCCTGGAGCAGGGCTGCGTGCGCTGGTGAGGGGTACCCCAGCCTCGTCCGTGTCTAACTGTGTGCACTTTTATTTCCCCTCCTCCCCGCCCCACCCTCCCGTCCGCATGCTCCATCCCGTGTCTCCCCACTCACGCCCCCCCTCCCCCGGGGCATGCCCCTCACGGCCTCCACCTCCCTGGCACCGCATGGCTCGCTGCCTGGCGCACCACGGCCCCAGGATCACTCCGGCACACTGGGTCCCGAGGAGTTCAAAGCCTGCCTCATCAGCTTGGGTTATGATATTGGCAACGACCCCCAGGTACTGGCCTCCTGCATGGAGCACGCTCAGGGGTGGCATCTGGCCGAGAAGTAATGCGTGTTTCCTTTTTCTCTTCTCTCTGTTTGGACCTCCCTGTCCCTCTCCCATGGGCCATGGGCTTGTCCTGTCCTTCTGTCTCTACCTGCTCTGTTTCGGTCTCCTTCCGTGACTCCATCTTCCTCCCTCGCTTTCTTTCGTGGAAACCTGCCCGGTGCCCACCATCCTCTGTCCTCTCTGTTCTTCCTCCTGTGGATGGACTGTCGTACCCCCCGGCCTTGTCACCCCCTCCCTGTGGACGTTTTCCCGAATGTGTGCGTCTCCTCCTCCTCTGTGTCTCTCTCTTCCTGACCCCGAACCATGAACCTCGTCCTCCCCTCTGGCCCTCTGTGCCCTGTCTGCCTGGCCCCGGGCTGGCCCTTCCTCCTCCTGCCTCCTGAACCTCCTTGTGTCTTGGGGCCACTGCCCCTCACAGAAGAAGACAGGCATGATGGACACGGATGATTTCCGCGCCTGCCTTATCTCCATGGGTTACAACATGGTAATGTAAACCCTACCCTCCATCTGCCCTGGTGAGGAGGCAGCCAGCTGGCAAGAGAGGATGGGTCTCGCAGTGCAGGCTAGAGGCCCTCAGGCCATGGGCTGACGCCCCAGGAACCCCAAGGCTTTGGTCCCTGGGGAAGATGGCTCCCTGAAGGGCTGGCCCGACTCGGGCCCATGTGTGTCTTAGAGGCCTGGCCTCCTGGGCTCTGTCTCTGCCCGTTTATCTTCTGGCACTGCCGGTATAGATGGGGCTTCTTCACGCCCACTGTGGGCAGCTGGCAGGAAGGCTGGCGGTTTAGACATTCCGGGTTTGGGGCTGGCTCTGCTTCATCTCATACAAAGCATGGACACACAGACATCTACCTCCACCCAGCAATGACGCAGGCAGGCCTGCTGCGGCTCTGCCATTGTCCCAGGCACCCCCCATTTCTGCAGTCTGCCCCCCATGGGGGCTTTCTGAACAGGAGCCAATGACTCCTGGGCCACAGTGCCTTAGGCAGAGCACAGCTTAGGGCAAGGATGTGGGACTAGGAAGGGGGCGCCCACGAAAACCCGGCTTGACCCA
>CAUYQG010150602.1:0-28952 GCA_963574415.1 Tarsius wallacei | reverse complement strand
TTTTAGCATTATTAAATTTTAAAAAATTTAACCTTAAAAAAAAACAAAAATTAACACCCCCACCAACCGTTTAAACTTTTTCCCCTCTCCCCCCGTCCCCGCAAAAAACCAAAAAAAAAAAAAAAAAAAAAGTTTTATTTTTATTTTGGGGATGGGATGGGGAGAGAAAGAGGATACTTCCCAAGATACTGTTAAGAACTCTGAGGCAGGAATTTCAGATACTTTAGCTACTGAGAGAAATGTTTAGAGGCAGGTGGATCTTTGTTAAATGTCAACTTTATATAATCATTATACATTAGCATTGAAAAAAGTGGCTGCTTATGGATTTCTAGTTTATAATCACTAAAAAAAATTATAGTTAGTTTCTACATATCCAGAGTACTGGAAAAATAGGATAATTTGCTTAATTTAAAATGACTACCACAAATCACTGATTTTTTTCAAAGAAACATAAGATTTTTTAGCATAGCACACAGAAGGGCAACAAGAATTTTACTGCAGACACTATCTTCTTCATATAAAAATTTTAATATTGAAATTCCCAACAAACTCTAAAAGAAAAGAGGTTCTGTCTTATCCTCTCTCTTCCAAACTACTTTTGCGGTTGGCATATGTAAAGCAGATGATATAAATTGCAATACAAATGTAAACAAAATGTAAAGAAATAAAGAACATATGTCCAAAGCCTATTTTCTTGACCTTATCCTACTGAAAATGTGCTTATTTCCTGCTCTCAGGTTAACCCATCACAATCTACAACCATCTTTAGTTAAATTATCTAATACCTAGTCCACATGTTGCTGTCAGTTTATATACAGAAAACATAGATTAGAAAGGTCTTATTACTTTTACCTTTTAAAAAGTAGATGTTTCCAGAGATTAAGGTTCTAAGTTGCTAATTAATAGTTTGTTTTGTTTCTTATCAAGTTAAGAGCCATTTTTGAAAAAAAAAAAATAGATAATGATCAGGTAATGTCTCATAAGAGGAGTATTTTTAAATTGAAATGGTATGCAGTAGCAGATTTCACTTTTAAATTTTAGCACAGTACTAAGAAGATGTAGAATTTAAGAACTGTTATATGATTACTTATAACAGCACTACAGTGAGTTGAGGTATCCATGAGCAAAAGAGGTAGAAAGCTAACCCAGCATATATCAAAGTATCACCTGAACTGCTAAAGAGTCTGATTGTTGAAATGCTTTTAAAAAGCCACACTGGGCACAGAGTCATCAATGTGGGAACGGGTCTCAGATTACCCAGGACTTCTGTGTAAGGCCAAGGAGCAACCAGTCAGAGATGACCGGGTGTGGCTTCACACAAGGCAGCCTCCTCTAGAGGGTTGAGTTTGAAAGACCAAGGATGGAAAGAACAACCTTGAAGCCAGTTTTCCCCCTACAAACTGAGGACCAAAGACTCTAAAAATTAAATGAGAAAAGGGTCTTAACAGGGGCAGTTGTGGGCATGATGGCTCACACCTATAGTCCCATCTTCTCAGGATGCTGAGACAGAAGGATCACCTGAGCCAAGATGGTCACAGCTGCAGTGAGTCGTGACTGTGCCACTGCCTTCCGGCCTGGGGGACAGAATGAGGCCCCAACTCAAAAATAAATAAATAGGGCCAACTGTATAAAAGCAAAGCCGCCAACTCAATGTTGCCACTTACACAATTACGTTTGGGTACCTCTTACTAGTTAGCTATTTCAAGCTGGAAGATGTCAGGAAGAGATAGTGATAGAAGGTATTATATTTTATAAAAAGTGCTGTAGAGCAAAAGTAAAATTATATTTCTACATGGAGGGGGAAATAGTTAAAACTTGGGTATTTGTCTTTGATTTTTATCATAAGGGCCAAGGAAAAAGCACAGGAAAAGTTAAATTTCCTAGGCAGCAAGATAGTGGTCTAACTCTTGGCTCTACTACTATTAACTTGTGTCATCTTGGACCAGAGTGAGCTTCCCT
This sequence comes from Tarsius wallacei, assembly GCA_963574415.1. Lineage (NCBI taxonomy): Eukaryota > Metazoa > Chordata > Mammalia > Primates > Tarsiidae > Tarsius > Tarsius wallacei. The sequence continues at coordinate 26,993 of CAUYQG010150602.1, read as the reverse complement.
GGAGCTCAATTTCTTCCTCTTTGCCAAATATAGTGGGAGAAACAAGGATATTCACCAAAAAAGAAGTTCCTCTTAGAGCTGCCAAATATCTCCTTTATTCAAATCTCTTATCAAATGTAAGTTCCTCATTTTTCCTGAACATCCTACATGAAATAGCATACCCTCAACCCATTCACCAGTCCCTTATCCTATTTTTCTGCACAGCCCTAGTCTCCACATGAACTTATATATACTCATCCACTTACTTCTTTATTGCAGTTATTCCCACTAGAAAAAGCTCTACTGATTCTTCAAGTAATCCCATGTCTAGAACAATGATTGGCACTATAGCAGTGCTTGACAAACATCTGATAGAATAAATGAACATAATTAGTTGTCATGAGATTTGACAAAATAACGAAGAGTCCCATACAGGTAGCACAGAATATTACAGGTTGAGGTCATGATTTTGGCCAATCCTGTGAAAGAATAGATTACAGCCACCTACAGATGACATGTTTTCCCACACAAGACCATTCTCCATTATCATATCTTGGCTCTTCCATTTATCTTTTAAATATATGATAATAGCATGATTATCTTTTTCTATTATGATATTATCTAATATGCAACATGGCCCAGACTTGACATTTTTCCCATTTAGAGTTTCAGGTTTTATATAAACAGAATAAAGTAGTCTCCACAGGATTAACATTATTAATTAGCATACTCAGGGAGGGGGAAGGGGACAGAGACAGTTATACTTGCAATGAGTAGTTTTTTGTTTTAAGTAGTTCATTCTTTTCACTTGTTTCATACACTAACTGTTCAGTTATTTTTCTCTCACTCATTGTCTATCTTTCTATTTTTTAATGGTTTTCATGCTCCTTTTTTCCTACCTTTTCTTATTCCTGAGTTCTGCTATATTGGTAGCTACACTACTATAGGTCATAGGCAGATTTTTAAAAAAACTTGCTTAGTCTTTGAGGACTGACTACCAAAGCAGCATCCTTCCTAAAGTAGGCAAGTGGAAGTTGCCAGATGTAAAAGGCTTAGAATATGCACAGGGCAGCTACTGGAAAAGTGTTCAGACTCTTGGTCATGAGACTATGCTCTTGAGCTTATATGTCTCTTCCTCACCTCTCACATGACAACCACAGAACTTACCTGCATCTTTTGGCAATTAAACCTAGAATCATCAGATTTTAGAACTAGACAGGACCTCAGAGATCACCTGCCCCAAAACCCTCCATTTTACAAATGAGGAAATTGAGGCCAAGAGAGGTTAAGTGACTTGCCAGGGGTCACCAAATTAATGAGTTGACAGGATGTAGAGAACCAGATACCTGATCTTCCAGACCAGGCCTCTGCAGAATGAATGTTGGAAAAGTTCAAGAAACAAGTTATGTCGTCAAAAATGAATGAAAAGATAACTGATCTAAAGGACAAGTTTGGGAATGAACCCTGAGTACTTCAAGTGTAAATCAATCCCCTACTAAAGATATTTCCAGATATTTATTTTCTTAAAAGCAATTAAGTATATGACAGTTAAGGAAAAACTAGGCTAGAGCATTACACTGTTTTGTTTAAACTCTTACAACCATTTATGTTCTCATATTTAATAGCTTTCAGTGTAATATCTTATACACTGAGTGACTATTCCATTACGCTGACCTCTAACTCATGACTTTCAGTAATCGAAAGCAGCTGATTTTAATATGCCGCTGCTTGAGTGTGAAGAGGTTGAGGCTGCTTTTGTGTGCAATCAGGTTAAGATTGGCTCCAACAGGAGAAAAATCCATACATATGTTGAAAAGATCTAAAAAATGCCTGTATTCCCAACCTGATTACGACTTACATTTTTGCATGGTTTGTCAAAGCAGATCACTGAAATCAAATCAAGATGTAAAAAGGGATAAAGTGGTTTTCTCCTCCATTCTTCCATTAATCACCATGACCTATTGAAGAAAGGAACTTTTCCCTCCCTCTCACCTGAGGCAAGGTGGGATACTCCACTGGAAGTTATGCCAATTTTTATCAATTCGTTCTCAAGTTACAAAGCCAATTTTCTAGTTTTCATTTCCTACATTTGTAAATAGAAGCTAATTTACTGCAGAATAGTTGTCATTTCTATCAACAACTAACTATATTTTAGTTCCCTTTTAATAAAACAATAAAATATTTCAATATAACTTTGAAACCCTGCTTAAAGTAAAGGTTACAAAAAAATTAATTTTATTAAACCGAAAATGTAGATACAGGGCATAGCTAGTCTTTTCTAGTAAAGAAAACTTAGTAAAACCTAAATATGAATTCAAGTCTATTACTGGTTTACTTGTCAAAAAGAGGGTATTTGCAGATCACAGATAAGCATTTCCTTAGCATAAATTTAAATTGCAGTGTCAGTTTATATCCCATTAAGATAGTATACTGTTGTTGGTAGCATAAAAGATACAAATGCAATTGACATATGGTTAACAATCTAGCTGTTATCTAGAAAATTCTCAAGACTGGGACTGGGTCAAAATAAAAAGTTTTGGAGGGGTGGAAAATGTGTTGGCGTGTTAGCTTTTGTTACACATAAGCATGTTTGTTATAGGAGCATTTTCAGTTTAATTTTTGCTATTAGTGTAAACCACAATTGGGGGACCATGTTGCTGGAGAAGGAATGGGGGAGGGGCTAGTTATATAAACAATATACAACAAAGAAAGCCTTTATTTCCAATACCTGAATACATCAGGTTTGTTTTTAGGCAGAAGGTTGCAGGTTAAATGCTCTCAGCTATCCAAGAAGTGGCTTATTGGTTTTGTAAGAAAATATTTTCTTATATTTTGACTGAAAAATACCCAGTTTAAGTGAACAAAACCATCCTTGTTAGCGAAAAGCAGACCCAAAAAAACTTTGTTTCAAAGACCCAGTAAGGAAAAGCAAAACTAATTCAAGAGGAAAAGCTGCTTTCCTAATAGTAGCTTCTGAATCTGGATCTAATAGTTCTCAAAGGCCAGCTGGAGTCTTCAAGTCTTAAAAGTTTTGTCTTTCTCCATGGATCATAGACATTTTCGATGAGGCAGCATGCTACAGATATAAACCCATTTTAAGCAGAGATATATTCTCTTTCTGGGCTATAGTCATGAAGCTGAAAAGCTATGTACCCACAGAAAGAACGAAGGTAAACAAACGTTATGATTCTTTCATAGGGCAGTCTTCCAAACACAACTTTCCTCTTTCGCTTTTCTATTTTGTACATTAGAAAATCCCAACTTCATCTCTGGCAGTGGAGCATCTGCTAATGATACAGTAAATAGCAACCAGTGATTACTGCTGTTAAGTGGCAGCACGGTGACTAATGCTGAGAACTGCATCTTGACATACCGATTCAGCTGCAGCCAGCACCTTAGCTACGGACTCTTCTAATTTCTAAATGGGGCTAATCCTGTTATTACAGAATAATTACTGCAAACCAGCTCAATTACTATACAGACTTGAATAAACACACACATACTAGTAGCTGTTTTCTACAAACTATTATCAAAACAAAGAGAAACAGCTAATTGTGGTGACATTAAGCCAACGTTTATCCCTCCCAGTGTTTGGGCAAGTTTATTTTAAGTTGTCATCTTCAACTAGGAACAATACAGATGACTTTACAGATTCCATAAACCTTTCTAATCTAAATTCTTCTCAACCAAAAGTTGGCTGTTCCCTCAGAGCAACATCTGCAAAGTTCCAATTTTATAAGAACCCACTTGTACAGTACATTTGCAAAAATAATTTTTTAAAAATTAGAAGCTTGTTTCTAATATACTCTTCTAAATTGTTTTTAAGTTACCATGAAAGTGAAATATTCACTTTATATTCTTTACAACCTGAGCATTTGTTTCTAAATGAGTACAACAGAATTTTACCCCCTCACTGATGTCATCATCAGGTTTCCTTCATAGATATATAATTTTTGTTGGGAGGGAAAATGGTTAGGAAGAAGAAGGTTTCAGAACGCACACAACACACAGTAGGGATGATATTCAAACCTACCTCCTGGACAGTGCCTCATAGCCATCTTACATCTCCTGGATTCAGCAATGGTTGGACAGGGTATTGTGTCTTTTGCTGGCTTTTTAACAATTTGTCGTGTTCTTGTCTCCAGACCCCATTTAAATCCACACGTGCGATTATTTCTGCTACAAGTTCCCCATTCACTCCAATGACCAACTTCACATCCTTCTAACAAAGATTAAAAAACACACACACAAGTACATAACAATTTGGTATTTATTTACTCCATGGTTATCAAGTTTATTACAGTGTTTCTCCACTCCTCCCATTTAGACACCAAACATTTTTTAACCAAAAATTAAGTGGTACAGCATACAAAGACCTATACTGGTCTTTTGGGAACTTTAATTATTTGAACCATAGGATGTTTGTATCTACAACAAACAAATGCCACATAAGTAACTTAAAAGTGGCTATTTTCCACATCTTTGTTTTTTGAAGGATGTTACTAGCCAGTTCTAATGACCCTGAAATGTATGATATTTAAAAGATTCAAAAGCTAAAGCCTAAAGTAGAAAATACGATTTCATACTGTGACAGAAAAGAAAATTTTGCAGGTTAATTCTGCATACCCCTCCCCAGTCCACAAGTGTGTTTTATTGTGGAAGTGCTGGTGAAAAAGATGGGGAGCTTGTTTTGCATTTTCTGATTCGCTCTATTCTTTCAACAGGTGTCTGGAAACCACAGTACAGTAAGGCCCCTACATACAAACAAGTTCCATTCCTAGAGCACATTCGTAAGTCCAATTTGCTCATAAGTCCAACAAAGTTAGCCTAGGTTTGCAACTAACACAATCAGCTATATAGTACTGTATTGTAAGAGGTTTATAATCCTTTTTACACAATAGCACATAAAAACAAACAGTACTGTAAAGTACACAAAAGCACAACTTCTTGTAGAAGATGCACACATGTGACAATGTATTCTAGACACAGGACCTATGATTGAATATGTGAGTGCACATTCAAATATTTAAGTTTGCAACTTGAAGGTTTGTAGGAAACTAACTGTATGTATGTTTTTATTCCCTCTAATGCTGTTGTACATTACTAGAGTTTGAAAGTAAACAAACATACCAGATATTTGAAAATGTCTGTTTGGACCGGGCTCGGTGGCTCAGCCTGTAATCCCAGCACTTTGGGAGGCTGAGGTGAGTGGACTGCCTGAGCCCGCAGGTTCGAGACCGGCTTGGGCAACTTGGCGAGGCCTCGTCTCTACAATAAATCAAAAACTAGCCGGGCATGGTAGCATGCACCTGTAGCTCCAGCTACTTGGAAGACTGAGGCGGAAGGATCGCCGGAGCCCAGCAGGTCGAGGCTGCAGTGACCAGGAGCGTGCCACTGCACTCCAGTCTGGGTGATGGAGTGAGACTCCAATTAAAAAAAAAAAGAAAATCCTGTTTGCCTAGATATGTGAAAGCTTTTAGCATCCTTTTCTGTAAGTTCATATAGTGGAAAAGTAGGCTATCCTCCCAACCCCTGTGGAGGTAGAGGAGGGAATAAAAGGATAAAGACATACAAAGCTAAACTTCCTCATCAATTTTACTATTAAAAAGCCCCTTCACGATAATGGAGAGGATTCAGGCCCAGATTCCACATACAATTAATATTTCAACCTTCCAGATCTCAGCAGGCATCACTGCTATGCTTAGGTTTTTTTCAAAGCCATTTAAGACTTTTATCCAGGGGAATGAATAGGACTCTATCTGTAATATATTTATGGTTAAGGATTTCTTTCTCTCTTTGAGATTCTGGCTATGTTGCCCTGACTGGTCTTGAACTCCTGACCTTAAGCATCCCTATCTCTATATCATTTCTCCTGCCACAGCCTGAGTCACTGGGATTACAGACATGAGCCATCAAGCCTGGATATTTAAAGATTTCACCAGCATTTCTACTGAATAATGGGTGTGGGCCTTGCCGCTCAAAAGCAAAAATTCTGAATATGCTCTTCTAATGACTTTCTTACTTTTAATAAGGTGTCACCTGTATGAAGGTATCGACTCACACATAGATAGGAACATAAGTGTATACACTTCTTCAAAAATCTCTCATTTAGAGGTATTCATCTCTACAAGCTCTCAAATATATTACAGACTATTTTAGCAAAATTTACATAGAAAAAATAGGCCTTTTAAGTTTCCATTTTAAGGGATGAAATGTCTAATTTATAAAACATAGCTCTGTTGTATATCATATCAGATAAACAAAATTTGAAGTGGGGGAAGGGGACATGTCAATCCACCCATGATTAGATTCAGGCATTCATCAAAATGTACCCCCTGACAGACCTATACTTTTTCATCAGTGGTATTTTTTAAAAAGCCCAAATATCTTTAAAACATTCAGGAGATAAAACATTTATAAAAGTGTATTCCTAATTATTTTTTTATGAATAGAATATATGTATATATTAAATTATGCATTCCAGCTATCTAAATGTATTGAAATTGTTTTAAGATGCTTTGTAACATGCAGCTAAGCAGCAACAAAATATATTTGGCACAAAAATTTCTTTTCAATTGATTGTTTTTTACACAAATGGCTAAACAAGAAGGCCTATAATTTAAATATATAGCAAAAGCAACAGAGCAGCTAATCAACAGCATTGCTTGAAAATGTTTTCTTCTGAGCACAATGTTTCTCTAATATTATTAGTAATTTATTAAGATAAGAAATGACTATTACACAGATGGTTAAAAAAACTATCAGCACTTAAGTAGATTAATCTAGCAAATGCACAACTGGCATATTTAATAGGAAGACATATGAGACTGCACATTGTCATGGTACCTAAAAAATTCAGAAAGTTAGCAAAAAAAACCAAAATCTAAATTTTAGTTCTAATTAACAAGAGAACGAATTTGTTTTTTGGGTTATATATATCCAGCATGCATATTTTCAAGAAATGAGTGTTAAAATAAAAGTTGCAGTTTGAGAATTACATTAAAAACTACTCACCCACACATTCCATGGTTTCATCTAATGGTGCAAAACCATCTGGACATTCATCAAAGCAACGGCCTCTATGCAAATAAAAGCCCACTTTGCACTTGGTACAAAAGTCTTTGCTAAAGCAGGAATCACAGTTTTCTATTCTGCATCCTAAAAACAATTTTAAAGAGGAAAAGAGAAAGTTTCAGTTAAAGAAATTCACTTGCTTTGCAGATAAAATTTTCACAAACTCAACAGTTAACTCAACTAAAATTCTTGTGATCAGAGAAATATCATTCAACTCATCTGTTTCCTAATGCCATCTAATTCTAAATCATCCCTACTTCTCCTGACAGCTCACCACATCAATAAGCTAAGAGAGAATGCCAGTCCAGGACCCTAGGCAGTATGAGACCTTTCAGAAATGTTTGTAACTCCAAATGGGATTAAAACAGCAAATTAAAAAAGAAGAAGAAAACACCCCTCACTATAAATTACATTGCTGCCAGAATTGAAATCTTCTCTGTTCTTCAAAGGACCTACAATGGGGAACACAGTAGGAACACTTTAATCAGTGTTTGGGGATAGCAAATGAGTTAAGAATTCTGATTTTGAAAATATTTTAAATTACATGGTCTATTATCTAAGGTACTGGTCAATGCTGGCATCTACTTTGATCAGAGGGTGACTTGACTTGAGTGGGGTGGAGCAGTTCAGGTCATTTTGTTGAAAACCTACAATGTGTTAAAGGCTTTACATACATTTCCATTGAATCTTAACAATAATCCTACAAGGTGGGTAGTAGAATCTATTTTGCAAATGAGGGACCTGAGACTAAGGGAAAGTAAATCACATAGCTAGCAGTGGTTGAATTGGTTCTGAAAGCCACCAAAACCATCTACCTTTTAAATCCATTATCTTTTCTGTATAACTCACTAAATGAAGTCTGCTAGGAGAAATCTGTGAAACAGATGTGCTTTCAGGTGTCTTAGATCTGGGTGTGAATAACAGTGCTGTCCCTTTGGACAACTACATGCCCTGCTGAGCCTCCATTTCCTCCTGTATAAAACAGGAACATCACTAACCTTAAAAAACTATTAAAAGACTTTGTAATAATATGTAAACAGATTGACTGGTTTATAACAGGTAGCTTACAGGTAGAAGCAATAGAAAATTAGAAACATGTATTTTTCCACTAAACCACATGTAAGGGTATAAAAAGAATCAATAATTTACAGGCTTGTATTCTAGATCAGATTCCCTGGTAGGCCAGTAACATCTGGGACAGAGATCATTGGCATACACAGATGAAAATAAATACTCTCAACTACTCTTCAAGGAAAGAAGCTTGGAGGATTAGCAAATTGAAAGGTCACGTTTCAACAGATCATAATACATTATTACTTGTAACAGTTTTAACTGACAGCAACTAATAGCATACAAAGTGCAACAACTTCGTGACATCACATTTATTCTTTTATCGAGCCTCATTTGGTGCTTTAAAGATTCTAAAGATCTTTAAAATATAGAGTTCCTATAAGCAATGAGATAATGAAATAAAAAGTGTAACCAAAATGCAAAAACCACTGAACATTAAAATTTTGAAAATTGAGAAAATGCCCCAAAGTAGAATTTAAAGGCCAAAAACTGTTTTCATTGACATAGACTACATTATAAATAATAAGAGTTTCTAGGCCTATTAAAAAATGACAACTCTTTGTCTTTTAAGTCTAAACAGGTTTTTATACATTAAATGACCACCATGAAGCAGTTAACTCAGCTTCTAAAGGGTTACCAAATTTACAGTCAGAACCCCAACTATTTGTGGGATAAAGTCCACAGACAAAGAACACTATTGCTCCTTTGGGGTGGGGAGGAAAATGGTGGGCACAGAAGAACAATTTATCACCCCATAAAAGGTTCATTTGTAGTCTTAAATGCCAAAATCTATATTTTAATAAAACAGTGGTCTCTAGCTGGTCAGTAGCCTCTTAATCATGGTCAAAATACACAACCATTATGTCCACAAATTGTTAGTTTTCTTGCTATACTTTTTAGAAAAAAAAAAGGCAGCCCTTCTTGCTATAGAGTTATTTTGCAGGAAATGATGACAAGTATTCTAAAGGATAAAACAAAACTAAAGGATGAAGAGAACAAAGCATTTATATTTTTAAAGAAAAAGACTATGCACTTCATAAATCAGCTGTTATCTACAAGGTCTGCCTTCTCTTTAAAATATGGCTGGCACCAATAAACTTTTTGGCCAAGAAGCTACAGCAATAGGCATTTGGAATTAATTTTACAAGGTTCTTTGCTGATCTTTATTGTTACTGATAGCTCCCTTCTTCATTTTATTCCATGCTTCTAAAACCAGTTCATAGAATATGGAATTTTTGAAATACCTATCATTCTCTGTAAGGTCCCTTAGGACTTCATGCATAAATTCTCCTAGAAGAGAGTTTAATTATTTGTTCTTAAATTTAAGTAGAATACAAATATGATACATTCAAATTGTAGACTACTGTAACATTCAAAAGCACAAGGTGAATTATAAGGACCCAGAAAAAAACTGAAAGATCTATTGTCAAGTTAAAAAAAAAAAGTTGCAAGATATATTAGTAAGATACAATAAAACTATATATGTATGTATGTGTTCATGTGTATGAAGCAGCTTACAAAAGTTAATTTGGGAAAAGGATGGTAGAATTTTAAAATATGCTAAAAATTGTATTTCTGAATCATATGACTCCTGTATAAATATGTTCATGTTATAAAAGTATAACTGGAAAGGTTATTACACTGTACGTTTGTGATCTGCTTAAGTTCATCCAAAAAAATCACCATATTAACATTGTAAAATAAACCCTTGATTTTCACAGGCAAGAATAAATAATGGTATATTATACCACTCTAAACTCTTTCACATTTGGGTGCTTGAAATTATACCCCTTATTTACTAATGGTGAACCTGCTATAACCTTCAAAATACACATTCATTTAACTATCTCTTGCCAGTATTTTCTGTTTCCACATGTCCAATGGTGTTTTCCTTCACTCAAATCATAAGGTAAAAAATGAAATAAAATATTGCTTGTGCAATAAAGCATTTCTTAAAAAGCTTTGACTAGTTTCAAGTCCTAACACCGGAAGTTCTGTTGGCTTTCCTGGTCTCAGTCACTCTTTGCCATGACCTAAAATCAACACATGGTCTGTGCATTCAGCAGCCTATACTGATAGAACTCATCAAATCACAAACACCACTGAACCCAAGCTCTTCAAAACTAGCAACTGCACAAACCACCCACTCTGAAAGTCTTCTTGATGAACTCCTGCACCTGAAAACCTTTTCTTACCAGCTCCAGATTCATCCACTACCCTGAATCTGTTTAGCCCTTTCTCCAAAAGGTAACTCTTCGGCTTCAGAAAAGACAATTCCTTGGGGGACTCATGGTCCAATACTTTCTCCCCTAGCCTGTAGCCACTCAAGCTTGTTATCCTAAATTTAATTGGGATTCACATCAACTCAATTAACTCATTTTTTTACATAAAAGATATTTTAGTTATATATTAAAAAATCAAAGCAATACAGAAAGCTTAGAGGAGAATATAGAAACCTTCTCTCTCACCTGAATGACACATCAGGCTTACTCCCCAGAATAGCCACTGTGTTAACCGTTTCTTCCATATACTTTATAAAATCTTTACATAAATGAGTTAAACGCCATTAAAATACCAGCAGGATCACAAAATATGTAGTTAAAACTTTAAAAACTGTATGTTGCCTAGGAAAATAGGTATATCAAAATTTACTAAACATAGGCCTTTTCTACCAAAATATGGGATTTAAATTCTTGTTCAAAATAAAAGACTCTGGTTTAGCCAACTTACATGCTTCTAAATTATAGTGCCTCCTCAAAAATGTAATCTGCCAAATAAGGACTGCCAATATTGGTTTAAGTAAAATTACTGTCCAAGTGAAACTGTGTCCAAATGTAGTCTGACGGGGCTGTCATTTGGAAAGAAGGGCCTACTTCAGCCAAGAAAGATAGGCCAGGTACCCTCTCTCCTATCCTCCCTTAGCACCCCATACAGGCTCTAATATGGCATTTTTCAAATTACACTGTAGTCCAGCTCAACAGTTCATTCCAAACATTCCCCAAGAACATAGTATGTGCCAGGAACTATGCCAGAACCTGAAAATCTAAACCGTTAATACCCACTCCCTATTCTAGAGGCACCAAGCTAGAGGAGGCCACGTGGCACTAATGGGGCATCACAACATAACAGAGGATATTAGAGGCGTGTGCTAGGTACATTAGAGGCAGAGAAAATAAGATCATTTCTGTTCTGCCATTGATATTTTTTTTTCCAATCTGTGAATTCTCCCTAACACAATGCTGGATACATAGTGGAGTTTTAATGCTTGCCAAGAGAACAAACACAAGTGCCATTTAAAACTTGAGTTCTTTAATATTTGCATGCTTAGTATGAGATTGATTGCACATGCACTGAGTTTCTAATATTAAAAAAACAATACTTGCTATAAAGAATTGCAAATCACATTGGAAGGATGACAGTTAAACACCTGAAAACAATTACACTAGAAAATGTAAATATCAAAGGAAGGCAGGTGATATGTGCTATGCAAATTGGAGCCTCAGATGAGCAACTTTTGAAGAGACAGGAAAAAACAGAGTCATGGCAAGGGTGGCCTCACCTAGAATAAGACAAAGGAAAAAATTCACATGGCTTATGATTTGTCCAGTGAAGAGCGGCTTGGATGAAGCATAGGTTAGGTGGTGAAGACAGTTCCCTAAAAATATGTATTTTTAAGCTTTATGTTGCCAAAATCATGCATTTCTAATATGCATCATTGCAACAATCTCATTAAAGTATGGATTGGTGAAAACTATGGCCTAAAAGCTAAAATTACATTTTTTTGGTAATATAGTCGAGTAATGCAAAGCTCATTAGAAGCTTCATTATATATTTCAACTTAAAGGAAACAAAGGATAGATCTAGATGTTTCAGGACTCAATGTTTCATATTTACAATTAAATTCACTGAGTGATGACACAGAAACCTAGCATTACTAAATTGGCAGAGAGGTTGTGGGTAGGGGTTATGAATTATTTGTACTTTAAGTGGTTTTAAGTATTTAAATAAAAATTAAAATTGATACAAATGAAGCTAGGTTCAAGGTTAGGAGTCTGGGTCTGACCATGGTCACTCATACCTGTAATCCTAGCACTTTGGGAAGCTGAGACAAGGGGATTGCTTAAGCCCAGGAGTTCAAGATCAGCCTAGGCAACATAGCAAGACTTTATCTCTACAAAAATTACTCAGATGTGGTGGTGTGTGCCTATAGTTCCAGCTATTCGGGAGGCTGAGGTGGCATATCAGCTGAACCTAGGAGGTTGAGGCTGCAGTGAGCCACGATTGTGCCACTGCCCTCCAGCCTGTGCAACAGAGTGAGACCCAGACTGAAATTTAAAAGAAAAAAAAAGTTAGGATCTTGGTCTGACTAGCAGTGAGGGGTCCCTTCAGATTTCTGGGCATGAGAGTAACGTAACCAATATGGCACCGGGCTTGTTTCCTCGCTGCAATGGGTACAAGCCCTAGGGACCAGGCATCTGGATGAGAAAGCACAAATGCGAAATCAAAGTTTCTACACCTCAGGATCTTTGGTCTATTGAAGGGAAAGCTCCAAAGGCAGGCAATTAGTTAACAATGTGACTACTTCGAATGAGAAATATACAGAGAGTAAGCTGGGTAGTGATTTTCGGAACGTTAACCTTCCTGAAAGCAGGAAGAGAGTAGAGGTCAGGAAAACCATTGGGAGGTCCCACACTTAAGGAGGTAACAGCAGTGGGGAAGGAAGTTATAACAAATCAATAAAACCCACACACTGAGTGAAGGAAAAAATGTAAACCTGAGAGAAGTCAAAGATTACTCAATTATCTCCTCTGCCTTTGGTCCCACCGCATTCTCAGGGCACTTGGCACACAAAAAGTTTGTTTTGTTTATCGTCCCACCTAAATACAGATGGCAAGAGCCATCTCTTAATTGAATATCTCAGCATGGCCAGTCACATAAACAAGAAAATTAAATCCTTAAACTAAAAGGAGAGGAATGAGAGATGTCGGGAAGATGGTAGCCGAGCCAAGTGGACTATGCGAGTTCCCGTGTGAGTGTATGAAAAATTTTGTGGACATGCTGGTGAGCGAGAGGGCGTGTGAGTGGCTGACTGTGTGAGGGCTAGGGAGTTAGTGCCCAGGGCTCTCCTGGTGCAGCAGCTGGTGCCACAGCTGCTGGGCTTGGACCCTAGAAATTTCAGGGACACAGAAGCTGAGCGCCATTTTTTCTTTTCTTTTCTTTTTTTTAATTCAACAAACCCTCCCTGGGAAGAAAATGCTGTGAGAGACTAAGTGGGGGCTCACGAGCAGGTGGCCAGGTCCCTGGTGAAACAGCTGATGCTGCAGCTTCTCTACTTCGTCCCTAGCTCTTGCCAGGTCACAGAAGTTGAGCGCTATTGTTTATTTTTTTTTAAACAGACAGAAGTTTTCCTGTGAAAAAGTGGAAGGGAGAAACGATTGCTCCAGGCTCTTCCTCACCATTGCAGCAAGAGCGAGACAGCCGGCTCCTGGCTTGCCTCACCACTTCAGCGCCTGGCAGGGCACTGGCAGTAGGGGCTACGGAAGGAGTCCAGAGGCAAGGTCCCATGGAAGAGGATAAGAGAGGCACCCCACCACCATCTTGAAGGCAGGGCAGGAAAGTGCTCCAACTTGCTCACCATGGAGCAACAGACCTGATCTCTGTGACTAGTGGATTAACTACTCAGAGATTGATTGTGGCCCAGAGGGAATATCCTGAGAGCACAAACTTTGGAGGGATCTGATGAATGCTAAGTTCCAGGCACCCCACCCCCTACCCTGATCCAGCCGCAGGACATAGGATGTGGCCAGAAAAGGATGAGGAAGAACTCCAAAGAGATTAGTGGTAAGTCCGAGTCTGACCCAAACTCCCTCCTCCCCAGCAATCCTCTGAACGTCAGACCCACACAGCTGGACCACTACTGAGAGGGACAAACCCAGGCAGAACCTGGATGTCAGTTGCAGTAGGAGAACTCCATTCCAGGATAGACCTGGCTGGGGCACCCCTCGCAAGAGTACATACCTGGGGAAGAGAAAAATCCCATATCATTCCACCGGAGGAGATCTCCTTCACTATACAAGGGTGGGAGGGGAGGACTGCAGCCCCACCCACCTCTACTGCCCCTCCTCCTTCCCTGCATCAGGCACTGAGGAGAGAGTGAGAGGTGGCTCTGCAGGAGAGACCTGATAGGAGGAAGAATTACAGAGCCTACCACATGAGGGCAGGGGCTTTTTTCAATTTTTTTTTTAATTTTTAAAATTTTTGACTGTTTGTTAGTTTATTTATCTTTTAAATATTTTTCCTTTGTGCATGAATATGTATGTTAGGGCTTGATCTGCATCCCCTCAAATTTTTTTTTCTTTTCTTTTTCTGTTTCTTTCTTCTTTTATTTGTCATTTTCTGTTTATGTATGTGAATAATTGAGTGTTCATCTTTCAATTTTGTTGCTGTTGTTGGTTTTTGCTCTTTTGAGTTTTTTTATTTTCATTTTTTATAGTTTAAGGTGTGTGCCAATATATGGGTAAGGATTTTATCTGAATTTCTTTTTTTTTCCTCCAGTCCTTCTGTTGTTCTTCTCTATTCACTTTGTGCTAGGCATATGTGTGTGTGTTTAGTTTTCTTGTTGTTGTTGTTATTGTTGTTTGTTTCACTTTGTTATCATTCCAGTTTGTTTTGGGGTGTGTGTGTATGTCTGTGTGTGTGTGTGTGTGTGTGTGTGTGTGTGTGTGTTCAATTGCTTTTGCATTGGTTTCTGCTTTGCATCATCAAATAGAGTGGTGGTGGGGAGTGGGTCTCAGGAAACACATAGCACAATAAGTGAACATTGTAAATTTGAAAGTAGTTTCTGAATCCTAGTGCCCCATCCCCTACTTTATTCGAATTTCAAAAACTACAAGAGACAGCAAAGCTTCCCATCCTCTGTCCTATTTCAAAATAGAACAAATCCAGAGCCCAGATCAGGGAAGAACAGAGGACTAAGTAAGCATCAGAAGGGAAAGCCTCTCCCACTGACACTGAATAACAGAACTAAAGAGAAAAACAAGAGATCTGTCACAAATGAAGAAAAACCAAAGGAAGACCTCAGGCAATTTCAAGTGTCCCAAAGACAAAACTCCTGAAAAATCAGACCTTGGTACACAAAAAATGTAAGTCCCCCATTGGCCCCAGAATACAGCAGGGATTAAGGAATGGATGGAAAGAGTGAATAAGACTCAAGAAAGACTCAGGCAACACTGAAAGAACTTGTAACAGAGATTTTGGCAATAAAAAATTTCATTCAGGAAATAAACAAGATGACAAGCATGAAAAGCAGACTTATTTTAGCCAAAGAAAGAATCTCAGAACTTGAAGAACAGAACATGGAATTAACCTGCTCTGTAAAAAAACATAGAAAGAAGACTCACAAAGAAAGAACAAAGCCTAGAAGAGACATGCGATTATATCAAGAGGCTGAACCTATGCCTGAATGGTATCCCAGAAGAAGAAAGGGAAATGGAGAACTTGGAGCAAGTATTCCAGGAGGTAATCCAAGAAAACTTTTCCCATCTCACCAGAGATGTGACCAGCCAAGCAAAAAAGATACAGAGAACTCTCACAAGACAGCAAATGAGAAGACCAACCCCCTAGACACACAGTAATTTGCCTACACAAAGTAGGCACACACACAAAAAAATCCTAAAGGCAACAAAAGAGAAAGGTCACACTACCTACCAGGGAAAACCAATCAGAATAGCAGCAGACCTATTGGCAGAAACACTACAAGCAAGAAGGGACTGGTGTCCTCTATTGAAAGTCCTCAAAGATAAACATTTTCAACCAAGAATTTCCTATTCAACCAAGTTCAGCTTCATAAGTGATGGAGAATCAAAATCCTTCCGAGACATCCTATACCTAAGAGATTATGTAGCTTCCAGACCAGCTCTACAGAAGACAATTAAAAAGGTGTTAAGCACAGAAAAAAGAAAAAAAAAAGAATGACCACATATTTCCCAAGAGAACAGCAGAGCACAGAATCAACAGAGAATACAGTGCAACAAGAAATTGAAAACACACACATACGTTGATCCCAAAGCCAAAAGAAAACAAGCAAAGAAAAAACTTTACAAGAACCTCATGACAGCAATAAACAATAACATTTCAATAATCAACCTGAATATGAATGGACTAAATGCACCACTGAAAAGACACAGAATGGCAAACTTGATAAGAAACCATGACCCAATTATTTGCTGCATCCAGGAGACTCATCTCACTACAAAGGATGCACACAGATTCAGAGTTAAAGTATGGAAAATGAGTTTCCAGGCATATGGATCAAAAAAGAAGGCAGGAGTTGTGATCTTAATATCAAACAAAACAACCTTTAAGCTATCAAAAATTTTAAAAGATGCAGAAGGACAATACATAATGATAAAAGGTTCAATCCATCAACAAGAAATATCCATCCTAAACACACATGCACCCAACACAGCAGCACCAGCATTTACAAAACAACTACTAAGTAAACTAAAAAAAGATATTGACTCTAATACTATTTTAGCAGGGGACTTGAATACCCCACTAACAACCCGAGATAGATCATCGAGGCAAAAAAATCAACAAGGAGTTCCAGAACCCAAACTTGACACTCAACCAAATGGACTTAATAGACACCTACAGATTATTCCACCCAAAACCCACAGAATATACATTCTACTCATCACCACATGGAACGTCCTCCAAGATTGAGCACATCCTTGGCCATAAATCGAGCATAAACAAATTCCATAAGGTTGAAATATTTCCATGCACAAACATTTCTCCTAAGAGGAGAATTTATATCTCTACAAGCACCCATCAAGAAAATGGAAAGATCACAAGTGGAGAGCCTAACAAATTGCCTAAGGGAGCTGGAAAGAGAAGACCACCAAAACCCCAACTTTAGCAGAAGAATCCAAATTACCAAAATAAGAGCCCAAATGTGGAACATAGAAAACATCAACAAAACAAAAAGCTGGTTCTTTGAAAGAATTAACAAGATAGATGGACCTAGCCAGAATGACCAAGAAAAAGAGAGAAAAAACCCAAATAAACACAATCAGAAATAGAAAAGATCAAATCACAACTGACCACAAAAAAATAAAAAAGATTATCAGAGATTACTATGTATATCTCTATGGAAACAAATTTGATATCCTAAATGAAATGGAGGACTTTCTGACATCACACAACCTCCCCAGGTTGAAACAAGAAGACACTGAGATACTAAATAGACCAATAACAACCCAGGAAATTGACTCAGTCATACGAAAACTACCTACAAAAAAAAAAAGCCCTGGACTGGATGGATTTCCAGCAGAATTCTACAAAACGTACAAGAAGGAGCTGATACCAATCCTATTGAAAGTTTTCCAGGCAATTGAGAATGATAGAATTCTCCCCAAATCATTTTATGAAGCTAACAACACACTGATACCCAAACTGGGTAAAGATCCAACAAAAAAAGAGAACTACAGGCCAATATCTCTCATGAACATAGATGCAAAAATCCTCAACAAGATTCTAGCAAATCGGATCTAAAATCACATCTCAAAAATCATCCACCATGACCAAATAGGCTTCATCACCAGCATGGAGGGCTGGGTCAACATTAGCAAGACCATAATTATAACTAAATATATCAACAGATGTGAAAACAAGAACATGATTATCTCATTAGATGCAGAAAAAAGCTTTTGATAAAATCCAGCATCACTTCTTGAGAAAAACCCTCAAACACCTAGGTATAGAAGGAACATACCTCAAAATAGTGTCATCTATGATAAACCCACAGCTAACATATTGCTAAATGGACAGAAACTGGAAACATTTCCCCTGAAAACTAGAAGAAGACAAGGCTGCCCACTCTCACCCTCTTGTTCAACATTGTGTTGGAAGTCCTAGCTAGGGCAATTAGACAGGAGAAGGAAATCAGGGGTATCCAAACAGAAAAAGAGGAAGTCAAGTTATCCCTCTTTACTGATGATATATGATCCTATACCTTGAAAATCCAAGAGAATCTGTCAAAACCCTGCTTGCACTGATAATGGACTTTGGCAAAGTCTCAGGGTACAAAATAAATGTGCAAAAGACAGTTGCATTCCTATACACTGACAACAAGCAGGGAGAGACCCAATTTAAAGGCACAATCCCATTCATAATAGCCACACAAAAAAAGAAATACCTCGGCATCTTCCTAACTAGAGAATTGAAAGACCTTTACAATGAGAACCACAAAACACTGCTCAAAGAAATCCAAGAAGACACAAACAAATGGAAAAATATTCCATGCTCATGGATAGGAAGGATCAACATTGCTAAAATGTCCATCCTACCAAAGGCAATCTACAGATTCAATGCAATACCCATTACATTACCAATATCATTCTTCTCAGACCTGGAAATGACAATACAGAAATTCATATGGAAACATAAATGACTACGAATAACCAAAACAATCCTTACCAAAAGAAACAAGCAGAAGGTATCACACTTCCAGACTTCAAACTTTACTACAAGGCTACGGTAACCAAAACAGCTTGATATTGGTACAAGAACAGGCACATAGACCATTGGAACAGGATAGAGATTCCAGAAGTAAAGTCTCAATTTCTCAACCAACTTATCTTTGATGAAGCTGCCAACAACAACCACTGGGGAGAGGAGAAACTATTTAGCAAATGGTGCTGAGAAAACTGGCTGATCACATGCAGAAGATGGAAACAGGACCCCTACCTATCACCATACATAAAAATTAACTCTAAACGGATCAAAGACCTAAACATAAAACCTCAGACTATAAAAATCTTAGAAAACACAGAAGACACCCTTATGGAAATTGGAACTGGCAACCAATTTCTGTTTTCAGAACCCTAAATGCCCACAATGTAAGAAATAAGATAGACAAGTAGGACCTTATCAAAATAATGAGCTCCTGCAAAGCAAAAGAAACCATCAAGAGAGCAGGGAGACAACTCACAGAATGGGAAATAGTATTTGCCAACTGTATATCTGACAAAGGCCTAACATCTAGGATCTATAAGGAACTCAAACACGCCGAAAGGAAAAAAACAAACAGCCCCATAAAAAAGTGAGCAAAAGACATGAATAGACACTTCTCAAAAAAAGATATACGGGCAGCCAACAGACACATGCAAAAGTGCTCAACCTCACTCATCATCAGAAATGCAAATCAAAAGCACAATGAGATACCACCTAACCCCAGTAAGAACAGCCATCATTAATAAAACAAACAACAACAGATGCTGGCAAGGATGTGGAGAGAAAGGAATGCTTCTATCCTGCTGGTTGGAATACAAACTAGTGCAACCTCGTTGGAAGACAGTGTGGCGATTTCTGAAAGAACTAGAAATTGACCTTCCATATGACCCAGCAATTCCTCTATTGGGAATATACCCGGAGGAACTCAAATCATTCTACCAAAAAGATACCTGCACACGTATGTTTGTTGCAGCTAAATTCACAACAGCAAAAACATGGAATCAGCCATGTTGCCCATCGAAGCTGAACTGGATTTTAAAAATGTGGTACATATGCACAATGGAATATTATGCAGCCATAAAGAAGGACAAACATATGGACTTCGCAGCCACTTGGATGGATTTAGAGTCAGTCATATTCAGTGATCTATCACAGAAACAAAGAACAGAGTACCACATGTTCTCACTCATAAGTGGACCTTGAGCAATTATAATACTATAAGAAAGCAATTGGTAGTAGTGGGAAACTGTTAGGTGAGGGAGGGTGAGATTGGCAGTTGAGGGAAACTGCTAGGAGAGGGAGGGGCATACCTCATCAACAAGGGTGCCCACATAATCAACGTTTGTATACCTAACCCTGAATTGTACCCCACATCTTTATAATAAAAAATTAAAAATTAAAAAAAGCAGAGGAACATCAACATTTGTTAAATCCAACCATGAAAATGCAATTCTGTATATTACAATTAATTATTGGAGAAAGGAAAGAAATCAGTGACATAGAGAGGCTCTCAAATACACACCAGGGAATCTATTTTCTCTTATTTCTTGATGTTCATCAGGAATGTGGACTTCGTGTGACCTTAGCACACCATGAACATCCAGCTGCTCTTTATTTCAAGCCAGCATCTCTGTCCAGAACATGGCAGTCACTGACACCTACAGGGGCATTTAGTCCTCAGTAGTAAGGATCAAAGAGCAACAAGCCAATCCTGAGAGACCCCTAAAGATTTTTTGCTCATTGTGTGCTAAAATTTGAACAGAAATTAAAGGCACAGATGGTTCCAAAAACATTCAGAGTTAGACCTTTAGCATTTTTTCACATGGGAAGTACTAGACTGTGGAACTTAACATGAGTTTTTTAAAAATTGTTTAAATATGTTTAGGTTTCTCTAGCAACTTCAAATTTCGCTATTTAACATTCCTTCTCAAAACTTGCGATGGGCCAGGCACGGTGGCTCACACCTGTAATCCCAGCACTTTGGGAGGCAGAGGCAAGGGGATTACCTAGGCCCAGGGGTTCAAGACCAGCCTAGGCAACATGGCAAGACCTCATCTCTACAATAGATACAAAAATTAGCCCCACTGTATCCAACCTGGGCAACACAGTGAGACTCTGGGAAAAAAAAACAAAAACCCAACAAAACAAAACTTGCAATGGTTTATAGATATCCCTAAATAACTTTTTAATCTTTATGTTACCAAAATAATATATTTCTAATATATACCATTGCAGTAATTTCATTAGAGTATGAATTGGTGGAAACTATGACCTAAAAGCTAAAATTACAGTCCTCTAATATAGTCTAGTAACACACTTAGCTTATTAGAAGCTTTGCTATATTTCAACCTAAAAATAAAAGATGGATCCAGAGCTTCTAGGACTCAATGTTTCATATTTACAACTGTTTGAGTGATAACACAGAAAACCAGTTTACTACGTTAACAGAAGAGCCAGGGTTGAAGTCTGTGTAAAACTCAGTGGAATGGATCTAAGTCAAGACTCCCTTTATTAGGTTAGGATAGTCAGTATAGGATAGAATTCAACTATGTCAAATGCAGAATAGGGCATGTAGAATAAGAGAAAGAGATAGAAAATAAAACTAAACTGAGAATACAGCAGCCATTTAAATAAAACAGTGATTAGCAAATCTGAGGTTGAAATCTTGGCTCACTATCATATGACCATGGGCAAGTCAGTAAAGCTCTCTTTGCCTTAATGTTCTCATGTATTTAAAAAAAAAAAAAATAGGTAACATCAGTCTCTGTTGCATAGGGTTGTTGAGAGGATTCAGAGGCTTAAAATGCAAGATCTCAATGCAGTATCTGCTGTGTAATTAGTCATCGAACAATGTGAGCTATAATGAGTATAAAAATGTACTACCCTATGACCCAGCAATCCCATTGTTGGGTATATATCTAAAAGGAAATCATTATATCAGAGATATCTGCGCTTTCATATTTACTACAGCACTATTCACAATAGCTGTGATATCAAATCAACCTAAGTGCCCATCAACAGATGAATGGATTTTAAAAATTCAGTATATATGCACAAGGACCATAATAGTCGTACATATTCAGCCATAAAATTAGAATAACGTCCTGTCATTTCCAACTACATGGATGTAACTGGAGGACACTATGTTAAGTGAAATAAGCCAGGCACAGAAAGACCAATGCCAAATATTCTCATTAATGTGTGAGAGCTAAAAGAGTAGATCTCATGGGGGTAGAAAGGAAAATGGTAGTCACCAGAGGCTGGGAAGGGAGGTGGATAAAGAAAAGCCAGTTAAGGGGTAAAAGGGTACAGTTAGATGGAAGAAATAAGTTCTGGCATTCAACAGTACAGTAGGGAAATTATAGTTAACAGCAATATACTGTATATTTCAAAATAGCTAGATGAATTGTAATGCTCTCAAGACAGATACATGTTTGAGCTAATGATATCCCAATTGCTCTGATTTAATCACTCATTTTACACAGGTATTAAAACATCACACATACTGCCAAAAATATGTGCAACTATTATATACCAATGATAAAATAAAATTTTAAAACATTTACCAACTAGGACAAAAAGACAGCTGTCCAAGGTGGTAGGTAGAAAGAAGCTCAAGTAGGATTCCCCACATTGAAAAAATACAATTTAAACAAATTTTATACATTCGATTTTAATAAGTTGTATAGGCATGTGTATAGATTTTTTTTTCAAAAAAAAAATGAAGTTATCTTTTGGAGGGTGGGCCCCTGTAGTAAAGGCTTTCCCTGATAGATAAGTGTTCTAGGAACCCATTGGCATTGGTGTACCAGCTAGCGTTGTGAGAGGCTGCATTTTGCTTCAGTGAGTTGTTTTTTTTTTTTTTTTTTTTGGAGATACTTTCAACGCATTTGCCCATTTCATGATGGGTGATTTACACAAGCAACCTGCCCATACCTCACTGAATGTTCAGTAGTTTTTGACCAGAAATGACATGACCCCTGTGCCCCCCTCTCTCTATTCACTTGATCTTGCCCCAAGAAACTTTTTTTGTTTCCCTGGATGAAAAAAGTCCTCAGTGGGAAATGTTTTGCTGATGTGGAAAAGGGGAAACAAAAAAACTGGCAGAAGCACTAGAAGGCATTAAAATTGACCAGTTCAGAACATATTTTAAGCAATGAGAAAAGCATCTTGATAGGTGTATTGCATCAAAAGAAGAGGACTTTGAAGGTGACTGAAGTTTAAACACAAAGGAATATATATACATTTTCTATAAATAAATTCTGGGATTTTTTTGGGTATCCCTTGATTGATTTAGATAGATAGACAGACAGACTCTATTTAAATGAAGGACATTATCCAAAGCTCACTATCTGTAGTGGCCTTATCCCATGTTTAGACCATGGAGCTTGAAAAACTGATCACAATCATTTGTTGAGTACCTACATGGAAAGTCATCCCCTTTGAACATTAGGAACCAGGAATTAGGAAACTGAGATCTCAAGGTAATTTTGATATAGAAGTAGCAGGTAGAAATCACATTTTCTGTGCCTGACTCCCTTCACCATCAGATAAGAGGAAATAATACCTGATTTACCTATATCAGACAGTAAAGTCCTGACCTAGGCAGTCATGCAGATCTTCAAGTTGCAATTAGGTAGGATAAATGGAGTCTATCCAGAAATGTATGTATCTCTTTTCAGATTGCCATACAGTTCTATGTTACAGTAGCCTTTATTTCAACTTTTGATAATATATATGCTATCAAAAGTATTTTTTTCTCAAGATACATTTTAACTTAAAGTGCTGCAATAGTCCATTTAAAAAAAAAACTCAAACTCAATCTTGTGAAATATGTTGCTGGTAGTTTCGTTGTAATATTTGAATGTTTAAATATTATATCTTTTCCACCCACACACAAAAAAATTGAAGAAACACTGAGAATTGTGTAGAATCATGTGTCCAAATAATGAGGAGCTATAAAATGCTGGCTTTATTTCTCATATATTTAAATGATGCATATTTAAAATTATGTTCAAAACAAATGAAATTAAAACTTGAGCATATTTGCAATGCTAGGTGCTTACAGGCATTTCCTTTCCATGAGGGGATGGACAGTGGGAAGACAACTATCTCAAAATAAAATAGAAAAGTAATAAGATAGTAATGAAAAAAGTTTTATAAACTGTAAACCAAATATTCCATATCAGATTTTAAATTCTAGTCAGTGGCAGATCTCTCATCTTGCCTATTCCCTGTGCTTTTCCTTTTTTTTTTTTTTTTTGGTAACTTGTCATCCTTTTATATTAAGGTGGAACCAGAGCAGTTTAATAAATGTCAGACTTGAGTCTTAGTTGGAATTTTCCAAATGGTGGAAAATGCAGATCTCTCCACCCAACTAAATGGAAAATCATATGTAAGCTAATATATGTCTTGTCCTCCACTCACCCCCATCTAAGGAAAACAAAAAGAATCTCTTAATCCCTTTATACTCCAAATAGGTTAGAGCAGGCTCAGCAAACTTTTCCTATAAAGAGCTAGATAGTAAACATTTTAGGCTTTGCAGACCATACGGTCCCTGTCTAAACTACTCATCTCTGTCATACCACAAAAGCAGCCATTGACAATACACAAATGATTAAGTGTGGCTGTTTTCCAATAAAATTTTATTTATGAACATTGAACTTTAAAGTTAATATCATTTTTATGTGTCATAAAACATTGTTCTTTGGATTTTTTTTACCTCAACCACATAAAAATGTAAGTTATTTGTAGCTCAAGGACTCTACAGAAAAGATGGCAGACCAGATTTTGCTCTTGGGTCATAGTTTGTTGACCTATATGCTAGAGAATTATGGAAATCCATGGGGGTACCTTGAAGACAAGAAAAAAAATAAGCAAAGGGTTTCATTTTTAAAACACCAAATGGTAGCATTTAAGCTTGGGGGAGGCAGAGTGATGTTTTATATACACCATCTGGCTGTGTGTATCAGACAAATATCAAATGAGAACGAGGATGCTGGCATTTAGTTATCTCAACATGAGGATACCATTACTTCAATATTTTTTCACATTATATTGATAAATTAGAAAGATGACTCCTATAGGAGTCAACAGATCAAAATTCCATCTTATTTTAATAAATCAGAAGGATGACTTCTAATCAGTTGTCAATAAATCAAAATTCCATCTTATTTTAATAAGCTACTAATTTCTTGCTTGCTGTAGCACTGACCTGTGAGTGAAGATGCTGGCTGGAAAAGGAGGAGGAAGAGAGGAAAATTTTGCAAAACAGTGTTTTAGCTGAAACTGGCATAATGCTTATGCCAACCCTCGGGTCAGTGAGTGGACTTCTCAGAACGTGTTACCTGCTCTGTAAATGGAGAGATCTTCCTCATAGTACTTCCATGGACAAATAAAAAGATGCACGTGAAAGCATTTTAAAAACTAAAGTGCTAAATATGCTTTATTGGCACAGACACACACATACACATAGCACAAGGTAGCATCTGTCTTGAAAACAGAATGATGTTGCCTAATTTGGGTCTATACTAAAATAGTAGACTCATTCACAAGAACTATCAAATCCACAAAAAAAACTTAAATATAAGTTTGAAAATACTTTTCAACCATTATTACCATTATTTAAAATTAAAATATTTTGTAAAGGGTATTGAAAAATCACACCGCAGAAAATATTTATTCTAGCTCTTAGGATATGTATTTGATATAATCTGTCTTCCAGGCCAATGTCTTCGTTAAATGTAAAAATAGTTTCAATAGCTTACCTCATCCACAAATTTATAAAATACCTTCTTTAGAACCTGAAAATCATTCTGGGAAGTATATAGTTCAATAAAAAAGAATGGGGATATCATCAGTCATACACACAATCCAGTATCAAATCTGCTACATAGTAGTTGGTGACTTTGAAGAAGCTATTTGACTTCTCTTGTCTTGAGTAGTATAATGTATACATTGTTGAAAGGATTTAGCACCCAAAGTGCTAAATACATGTTTATTAGTAGTAAGCATACAGTATCTGGCACAAAGGAATAATTAAACTGAACCTTTCCACCTATTCTCAGACACCCCAAGCAACCTGGGAGAGTCCAGTCATTCAATTAATACATATTATGAACTTAAGAGATGCCGAGCCTTTGACTGGCTGAACTCAGTCAATTAAACTGTGGCCCTGGTGAGAAAAAGCTTTTGGACACAATCCCCTAAAACTAAAATCAATTGACAAATGTTTTGTTTCATCCCAGTCATAGGTACATCAAAGTACTGTATAGCCAGCTGTCTTGCAGAGATGGGTTTTCTTCAGAAGGAAGCATAAAAGTAGTGGCAGACAGCATGTAAAGGTAACTTAATTATCTTCCAATAAGGGGAAATTAGGGTCATCCACCTCACCAAGTCATGACCAGGGTATTAACCAGCTGGTAGCAGCTCTTACACAGTGATGTAAAGTCACTTCAGGACAACGAGGTTCCTCCAGCTGGCAGGAACCTGTTAACTCTGTGAGTGACTTCTGCAGACTGACCTGTAAGATAAGGTCCCTCCCTTGGAAAAGAAACCAGCACAAGAGAATGCTCTTTCAAAGTGTGACCTTTTTATGGCTATATAATATTTCATCGTGTATATGTACCATAATTTTTTTTATCTAGTCCAGCTTCAATGGTCAGCTCTGTTGGTTCTATGTTTGTGCTATTGTGAATAGTGCTGCAATAAACATGTGTGCACAGGTATTTTATTTGTAAAGTGATAAAAGTTCCTCTGGGTATATTCCCAGGAAGTGGATTTGCTGGGTTGTATGGAAGGACAATTTCTAGTTGTTTTAGGAATTGCCACATTGTTTTCCACAGAGGTTGAACTAGTTTGCACTCCCACCAACAATGTAGAAGCGTTCTCTTTTCTCTGCATCCTCGCCAGCATCTGTTGATTTTTATTTTATTAAATTGGCAGTAGCCGGAAACTACCTGGGCAGGGGGTACATAATATCAGTGAGGGTACATGATCTCAAACCAGGCAGGTGGGAATCAAAGGGAGGCCCAAAATTTACCTGTACAATGACCACTTGTGTACCTAATCCTGAATTGTACCTCACATCTTTTAAAATTTTAAAAAATGGATGTTTTTTTACCAGAAAATAAATAAATCAAAATAAAATAAAAATGACCTACCTGACCCATGCCCTACCCCCACAAAAAATGTCAGACACTAAAAATTATCCAGTCGCAGCCAGGCTCGGTGGCTCAGCCTGTAATCCCGCGCCTTGGGAGGCTGAGGTGAGTGGATTGCCTGAGCCTGCGGATTCGAGACCCGCCTGGGCAAGCAAGACCTCATCTCTACAATAAATCAAAAAATTAGCCGGG
>CAUYQG010150593.1:0-54328 GCA_963574415.1 Tarsius wallacei | reverse complement strand
TCAGTTTTCCTGAGTTTTTGTGTTTTTTGTGTCTTTTTCCCATAATTTGTTTTGGTTTGCGTGTGTGGGGGGGGGGGGCTAATTGTTTCTTGCTTTGGTTTCTGCTTTTATTTTCTGTGTTGTTGTTGTTTTTTTTTTTTTCTGTCTCATTTCATTCTACTTTTCTCAGTTATTCTCATTGCTGTTGATGTATTTTGAACTCAGGGGGTACAACATGGATTGCATTAAAATATGGAGCACTGGTGGAGAGTAGATTTCAGAGAACCCCTACAACAATCAGTGAACATTGTGATTTGCAAGGAGTTTCTAGGTCCTAGCTCCCCATCCTCCACCTTATTCAACTCTCAAAACTACAAGAGGCAGTACAGCTTCCCACCACCAGTCCTATTTCAAAATAGAACAAATACAGAGCCCAGATCAGGAAAGAAGAGGGGGCTGAGCAAACATCAGAAGTGAAAATCTCTCCCACTGCAACTGAATAATGAAACTAAAAAGAAAAGAAAGAGATTTGCCACAAATGAGGAAAAGCAATGAAAGAACATAGGCAATTCCTAGTGTTACAATTGAAAACACCTAAAAATTCAGAACTCAGAGCTTAAACAATGGAAGTGACCAACAACTGGCCCAAGAATACAAAAGGGATTAGGAAATGGATAGAAAAAGGAAAGAGTGAATAAGACTCAAGAAAGATAAGATGCAACACTGAAAAAAACTAGTAACAGAGATTTTGGCCACACAAAATTTCATCCTGGAAATAAATAACAAGACAACAAGCAAGCATGGAAAGCAGAATTAATCAAGCAAAAGAAAGAATCTCAGAACATGAAAATCATACATGGAATTGACCTGATCTGTAAAAAATCATAGAAAGAAAAGGCAAAAAGAAAGAACAAAACCTCAAAGAGATGTGCAATTATATCAAGAAGCTTAACCAATGCCTGATTGATATCCAAGAAGAAAGGAAAATGAAGAACAAATTGGAGCAAGTATTTCAGGAGATTATCCAAGAAAACTTTCCCCATCTCACCAGAGATGTGACCATCCAAACACATCTCTTCACAAAATAGAGAAACTTCACAACATCAAATGAGAAGGCCAACCACTAGATGCCTAGTAATTTGCCTACAAAAAGTAGGTGCAAAAGAAAAACTCCTAAAGGCAGAAAGAGAGAAAGTCCAGACTACCTACTGAAAAAAAAAAAATCAAAATAGCAGCAGACCTATTAGCAGAAACACTAAAACACTAAAAACTAGAAGGGACTGGAATCCAATATTCAAAGTCCTCAGAGACAAAAATTCAACTAAGAACTTTCTATCCATTCAAACTCAGCTTCATCAGTGGTAAAGAATTTAAATCCTCCCCAGACATCCAATATCTAAAGGATTTTGCAGCTTTCACACAAGCTGTACAGGAGATTCTTTAAAGAGTATTAAATGCAGAAGAAAGAAAAAAAAGAATGACCACACACTTCCCAAGAGAATAAGAGAATACAGAATCAACAGAGAATGCATCATGACTGCAAACTTGAAAACACACATACATCAACCAAAAAGTTAAAAGAAAACAAAGAAAAATCTTTATGTGTACCTCATGATGGGGAAAACAATCACATAATCAGCCTGAATGTGAATGGAGTAAATGCACCACTGAAAAGACACAGAATGGCAAACTGTATAAAAAAAACCATGACCCAATAATTTGCTGCACTCAGGAAACTCATCTCTCCACAAAGGGGAGCACACAGACTCAAAGTTACAGGATGAAACTTCCAGGTCGATGGATCACAAAAGAAGGAAGAAATCATGATCTTAATATCAGACAAAACAATCTTTAAGCTATCAAAAATTTAAAAAGATATGAAAGGACACTACATAATGATAAAAGTTTCAATCAATCAATAAGAAATATCCATCCTAAACATATATGCACATAACAGAAGAACACCAATGTTTATAAAGCAACTGGTAAGTAAACTAAAAAAAGGTATTGACTCTAACACTATTATAGCTGGGGACTTCAGCAAAGAAATCAAAACATAGATTAAAAGATTTCTGAGAAAAAATGAAAATGAAGAAACATCTTACCAAAGCTTCTGGGATGCCATGAAAGCAGTTATAAGAGGGGAACGTATATCTATATGAACACACAAGAAAATAGAAAAATTAAAAAGTTAACGGCCTAACCAATCTCCTAAGGGAGGTGTAAAGACAAAATCACTAAACCCCTACCTCTAGTAGAAGAATCCATATCACAAAAATAAAAGCTCAAATATGGGACATATAAGACAACAATATCATTGAAAAAATCAACAAAACAAAAAGCTGATTCTTCGAAAGAATAAACAAGATTAATGGACTTCTAGTCAGAATGACCAAGAAAAGCCCAAATAAACACAATCAGAAATGCAAAGGTCAAATCACAACTGACCCCAAAGAAATACAAAAGATTATCAGAGTGTACTATGTACACTTGTATGGAAACAAACTTGATAATCTAAAATGAAGGACTTTCTGACATCACACAGTCTCCCAAGAGTGAAACAAGAAGATAATGAGACACTAAATAGACTAATAACAACCCATGAAGTTGAAATTGACTGCATCAAAAGAAAACTACCTACAAAAAAAAAAAAAAAGATCCTCAACCAAATGACTTTACAGTGGAATTCTACAAACCACACAAGGAGGAGTTGATGCCATTCCTATTAAAGTGTCCATTATACGAAGCTAACATCACACTGATACCCAAAGCAGGTAAAAATCCAAAGAAAAAGAAAAAAACAAAAACAAAAACAAAACTACAGACCACTATCCCTGAGGAAGATAGATGCAAAAATTCTCAATAAGATAACAAGATACTAGCACATTGGATCCAACAACGCATCTCAAGTATTATCCACCATGACCAATAAGCTTCATCCCCGATGCAGGGCTGGTTCAACATCCACAAGATTATACATGTAACTAAATACATCAACAGATGTAAAAACAAGAACTACATGATTATGTCATTAGATGCCTAAAAGTCTTTTGATAAAATCCAGCATCTCTTCTTGATCAAAAACCTCCAACACCTAGGCATAGAGGGAACATACCTCAAAAGAATAAGAACCATCTACAATAAACCCACAGGTAGTATATTGCTAAATGAACAGAAACTAGAAACATTTCCCCTGAAAATCAGAACAAGACAATGCTGGCTACTCTCATCCCTCCTGCTCAACATTGTGATGGAAGTCCTAGCTAGAGCAATTAGACAAGAGAAGGAAATCAAAGGTACCCAAATAGGAAAAGAGGATGTTAGTTATCCCTTTTTGCTGATGATATGATCCAATACCTCGAAAAACCAAGAGAATCAATCAAAAACCTCCTTTTGCTGATAAATGATTTTGACAAAAACTCAGGGTACAAAATAAATGTGCACAAGACAGTCACATTCCTATGCCCCAATATCAAACAGGCAGAGAACAAAGTAAAAAGCACAATCCTACTCACAGTAGTCAAAAAATAAAAAAAAAAGAAAGAAAGAAAGAAAAAAAACCTCAGCATCTTCCTAATTAGAGAAGTGAAAGACATTTACAATGAAAACTACATAAAACTGCTCAAAGAAATCCAAGAAGACACAAGCAAATGGAAAAATATGCCATGTTCATGGATAGGAAGAATGCTCATGGATAGCAAGAAACTATATGCAGGAGTTTACTACGGCTCTAATCAATGTTTATGAGATATAACAAGTTATTTTTTCTTTTTTTTTAAAAAATCATTCCATTAAGATATTTTCTCACAACACCAACCATTGTCAGGCAATATACTATCGCTGACCAAGGTGTTCTCAATGTCGTTCATGCTTGATTGTCCACAGTTTGGTCCTCATTTTACTTTCATATACAGCAAATATGGTAAACATTGTCCATAAATATTTTGTCTTTTATTTCTCTATTACATTTTACACATTTACTACTATCTTGTATATCGTGACTTTCAAGAAAATTTTAAACCCTATTGGAAACAAAGTCATTTGTAGTGTTACCCAAATGATATCATCTGTTTATTGAAAAATAAAATAAAAGCATCATAATGGCTTACTTATCTTAAAAAAAAAAAAGAGTAAAATACCTGATCTATGAATGTACCATAGATTACAAGTTTACTAGTCAAAGTTTGAAGATTATTGTGTCATTATAAGTAAGAATCCATGACCCTAATGAGTGCAAAAACAATAATGAACATCATAATAAAGTAGGAAAATATTTGTAAAAACAATTTTTAAAAATCTTTTTATAAGAAAACCAAGAAGGATCTACTGTCGGCACATTTCCCTGACTAGGACATTTCCATATTAATAAGTGTTAATTCATTCTGATATCAGAATTTTATATAAATATTGATTATTTTTCTTGCTACTTTTAATTTTAAACTTCAATTTTTTTAAATGTGCATATGTTATTGATTGCTTCTCCTCTGAATATTCCTGAGACTTAATGCCTAATACTAAATATAACAATCTACAATAGAAATAAGTAAACCATGGGGACGATCTGGCCAACAGCTATTTCGAATTTGTTTTTGTTTTATTTTTTTCCATTCTTTTTTTATAATTAAAGCTACATTGCAACACAGTTGTTCTTATTCACTTATATAGAGAGACTATAGCTTCTTTTGCATAAAAATGGCAAAATTAAGTCTTTAAATCTTCTGAGATTATATGTCTCACAAAGCCAAAAAAAATACTATGTGACCTTTTACAGAAAGTTTGGCAACCCCATTATAAAGGAGTTCCAATAGAACATAAATGTCTATCTCTAACTAAATATGTATTCTTTCATTGATAAGTAAACAAAAATACTTAAATACATATTTTCTCATTGATAAGTAATTAAAATAGTTTTATATTACATTTGGAGCCATTAGCTAATTTTTAAAATTAAGCATTTAATTTAATCTTCAGAAAATCTTGTAAAATAACCATCATTACCTTTGTTTATTACTTTTTAAAAAAGGGTCATTATTGTGAAAACAATCTTGTCAGTAAATTCACTGTCAGTAAGGAGTGAAACTGAGATTCAGGCCTGAGTTTATTTTATATTATTTATTTTATATTTTTTTATTAGTGTGTTTTCAGGAGAGCTCATTTAACTATATCATTTAATGTATTAGTTGTTCCAAATAAAAATGCCCTAGTTTAAATAGAATTGCTTTCCTTTTTTTTTTACTTTTTAACCTAACTCCTTTTATTCTTAAATTTACTGGTTAAGCAGAAAAACTCTATTAAATGAAATAATAAAATCCTAACAGCATCAAGCATATTTGCATTTTTTATATGTCCTGATTTATGTCTTCAAAGTTAAATATTTTAATATAAAAATTTTAATTAAGTATTCCAGTAGATTTTATTCTTACAGAACTTCAATCTCTCTCTCTCTTTCTTTCTTTCTCTCTCTCTCTCTACCTCTCTCTGGAATCCTGCACCACTACAATTAATTAAACTAATATTTAAATGCTGAAAAATAACCATCACATTCTTGTTTTCAGCTATGAGTTATAACCTGATATATCCAAATAATTACTGGTAGGTCTTGCAGGCAACTAAGATCTAATATATTAAGAAAATAACACATTATTTCTCATAATTCTTCAAAATGTTCAGATCCATGGGCCAAATCATGAAAATGCAGATGGAGCGCAGATGAAATTCTGGGTAGGGTTGTAAACATTGCTTGGACAGCTTCTGTTCTGGACAGTGGCCCAGACATAAAGAAGATGCCTTCTGAAATGTGAATTTAGAAAGCTAGAACTCGAATTGTCAAACCATACTCAGGGTATTTTGACTGTGTACCAAGATAAACAAGCAAAAAAAATTAGCACACCAGAACAAAGAAATAACAAATGATGAAAGGAATAATTATAATTTGAACTTTCAATTTTTACAGGAATGCTAGTAATTGTTACATACAATAGGAATAAAGAATGAACATTCTATAAGAAATAATTCAATGTTCTCTAAGTAAATCTGTATTTTAAATAGATTATTGCTTTAAAATATATATAACAGAGAATAATATAACATATTTTTTCTTTGTAGACATAAATTTTTTAAAACTCAGAGCTATTAATTTAAGAGATTTCAAAATAAAGTCCTGAAATACATAAAGGTGTTTTATACTCATTTTAATTGCAATACTTGTTTAAATTACATATTTAAAATATTTAAATCATAAACTGATTACTACTATATAAAATTTTATATGAGTCTCAAACTAGAATAAAACATGTAATAGTATACTAACAAGGGTAAACTACCCCTCTAACTTGATTTTTGCTGGAAGCAGGACTCAAATTATAGCTGCAAAAACAATTTTATACTTTCTTTCAAAATTCACAGAGACTAAAAGAACAGAGTACTGTATTCTTTTTAAATATCCTTTTTTCCTCAGGTTATAATTGTTAGTATAGTGGCTTCATCACACTAACTTCTTCCCTTAAACCTTATGCCATCTGTAAGGATTTCAGGTCTCTAAAACATACTGTATAATTTCTTCATACTTCAGTAGCTACCTGTATAATATAATAATAGACATGTAATACCTCACACCTGTAAATTGCTGTCATATATTATCTATGTTTATAGCACACGATATTTTTCATAAAATAGCATATACATTTAATTCTTGTCCATATTCCTTAGACTAAGTATTTCTTGGCACCTTATAAAAGTAGCTTTAAGAATTGTTGAAGTAAAGGTTTGAATAATTTGTCTATGAATGTAAAATACTCTTTTTCTCTTCAAATTATTACTAAACACCTCTGATATCTTTCACAGCAGATGGAATTGTGTTTCTTACTTCACTTAGATAATTGAAGCAATAAGAGACTTACAGATCACATCACCCATCTCTCTGTCTACTGCCTGTATGGTTTTATCTCTAGTTAGCATGATTGAATTGCCTAAGGGAAACTCGGTAACGTGTGACTCTATCCACCTCCTGTTTGAGAAAATGACTTCAGCTATTTCACTATTTTATCAAATATTTTTAGTAATTTCAATTAACATAACAAAATACTATAATCTCTCCCATTTAAAACATTTATTTTGATATCTCATTCCCTTGCTGATACCACAGTATTTCTTAGTTGTCTTTTACGGCAAAATACTTGTAAAAAGTTATTATCCTGTATTCTCAATTCCTCCACTATTCTCTATCTTTTAAAACTTGTCCAATCAGGATTTTGCAGTCAGTACTCCAGAATTTTTTTTTTTTTTTTTTTTTTTTGTGGGGGGAGTCACTAATGATCTGCAAAAGTCTGAACACAAAGATCTGCTATCTTACTTTTCATCTTTTTGGGCTCTCAGGAAAATGTCAGTAGTAATATCAATCTCTTCCTTCTGTCACATGACTTTCAAGATTCATACTCTTGAAATTGTCATGCTGTTTTACCCTTAAATAGTCCCCAATCTACTGTGTTTTTTTCTTTTTGTGCAACCACTGAGCATTGAAATACTCTAGGCAGCAACTCTCATACTCTATTTACATTCACATCTAAAGAGAAAACACTCAGTTCATCTTCTAAGCAATATCTAAACTGACTAATTGGCCACCATAATTTATCTTAAATTTAATCCACATTTTATGTATCTTAAAAATACTTAAATAAAGTTTAATACTGATAAAATGTGTTTCATATATGATCTTTAAGCAATGTAGTTTCACAATTTTGAATATTAACTGTATGCAGATTATCCTCCAATTTTTATGTGCAACCATAATCTTGTATTTGAATCCTGGACTGACATATTCAACTACTTACTAAATATCTCTATTGCAAGTCTATTAGTCATTACAGTTTAATTATGCTCCCAATTAAATTTCTGATCTTTAAAACCCATACTGCTCCTTTCATTATATCTCCTGCAAAGGTTCAAAATCAAAAGTCACTTGTGTTAAATAAAAAATACCATGACAACTAGAGCTGAAGGAGGCTATAAAGAATGGGTTCTCATGCATAAATGCCTGATAGCCAAAGTAATCATAAAAGACTGCAAAAACTTCAACCTTGCAAAAAGATCATTGCAACATTACATATACAAACACACACACAAAATGATGCTACGGAGGCAATCTTCCAGTATCTGTCTGCCCAACTCCAAAATGGCATCACTCTAGTTGCTGAAGAAAATTATTTCAAAACAATTGTGTAATCTTCTTCACTTTTTCTTTAAAAATATTTGTTTTCCTATAGCTTCTAAACATGCACATGGCCTTCTATGGCAGGTGTATTCCTGTGCTATGTCCTATTCCCAAATAAACATTAATTTAGGTTGACATAAATGGCGTCCAGAAGAAGTGCAACAGGAAAAAGGTTCAGTATGAGAAAGAATTGGTAATTCTTAAAACTGATATACAGTACTTGTTTGAGTTCTTGGTGGTCTCTGCATCTGTGGCTCACCTTTTCTGACCTGGTGAGTCTTCTCCAGCAAAATCTTCTTCCTTTTGGTACAGGTGTTTTTACTATATTTGGAAATTTTGGGGGGACCATCTTAATTAAGGATCTTTAGTCCCTCCTGGAATATTAAGAGATTTTTAATTTTTTGGGGGGGGGAGGAGTATTTATTTTATAAAAATATGAGGGGAAATCTCTAAAAAGTAGAATTCATTTATAAAAAGTTGTATATTTATTCTTACATGTTTAATCTTTAGTCTGCTTCTATGTACTCTCTGTTTGATGCAATGCACCTAACCAGACAGATGTTTCCACTGCTCAAAACAGTTTTTAATCTCAGTTTTTTTTTTATTAATCAGTATTTTTTATTATCATATTGTGGGGTACAGTTAAGGATTAGGTATGCAAATATGCTTTGATCAGACACCCTTGGTGATAAGAGGTGTCTCCCCGTCCCCAGACAGATATTGAGTATCATTAATCCCATCCCCCCTCCCCTCCCCTCCCCATAATTTCCCACCACTGTTGTAATTGAAAGTAAGTGGTTATTATCTTAAAACAGCCTTGTATAAATATAGGATGTTTTATGTACTTGGGATAACCACAAATCAAAAACCCATAGTAACTACACAAAAGATAAAAAGTAATGAATCAAAGCATACCACTATAAAAAAAGAATAATCTAATCACAAAGAAAGACAAGAGAGGAAGAAAGGAAAAGTGTCTACAAGACAACCGGAAAACAATGAACACAATGACAAGAGCAAGTACTTACCTATCAATAATTATCTCAAGTGAAGAGGGATAAAATTATTCAATAAGAAGTTGTAGAATTGTTGAATTAATTAAAAACCAAGACCCTCATATGCTGCCTACAAAAGAATCACTCCAGCTCTAAGGGCACACATAGATTAAAAGTGAAAAGGTAGAAAAAGATACTTCATGCAAATAGAAATTAAAAGAGAGCAGAAGTAACTATATTTATTAGAGGGAATAGATTTTAAATTAAAAAGTCATTATATAATGATATATATTTATCAAGATCTTATAATAATTGTAAATATATATCCACCCAACATCATAGCACCTAAATATATAAAGCACATATTAACAAATATAAAGGTAGAGTTAGACTGCAGTACAAAAATAGTCAGGGTCTTCAAGACACAGCTTTCAACAATGGATAGATCTTCTATATAGAAAATTAATAAGGAAACATTGGACCTAAACTAAAATTTAGATCAAATGAATTTAGTAGACCCATATAGAATATTCCACCCATTAGCAGTATATACATTTTTCTCTAATGAACTTGGAACATTTTTCAGGATCGATCATAAGATAGGCTACAAAAAAAGCCTTTAACAAATTTAAGACTGAAAACATATCAAGTATCTTTTTCAATCACAGTGGTATAAAACTAGAAATCAATAATAGGGGAAATTTTGGAAAATTCATGAATATCTAGAAATTAAACAACATGTTTTCGAACCAATGGGTCAAAAAAGAAATTAAAAGCAAAATTAATAATACATTGAGGCAAATGAAAGTGGAAACACAACATAGCAAACCTTCTAACATGCAGCAAAAACAGTTTTAAGAGAAAAGTTTATAGCAATAAATGCCTACATCATAAAAAAAAATCTCAAATAAACTGCCAAATAACACCTCAATAAACTAGAAACTGAAGAAAAAATTAAACCCACACTATTAGAAAGAATAATATAATAAAGATCAGAGCAGAAATAAGTAAAAGAGACTAGCAAAACCCAGAAAAGATCAATGAATCTAAGATTTGTTTATTTTTGTTTTTTGTTTTGTTTTGTTTTTTGAGTTGGAGTCTCACTCTGTCGCCCAAACTGGAATGCAGTGGCCGCTCCCGGCCACCGCAGCCTCGACCTGCTGGGCTCCGACGATCCTTCTGCCTCAGCCTTCCAAGTACCTGGAACTACAGGTGCGCGCTACCACACCCCGCTAATTTTTTAATTTATTGTAG
This sequence comes from Tarsius wallacei, assembly GCA_963574415.1. Lineage (NCBI taxonomy): Eukaryota > Metazoa > Chordata > Mammalia > Primates > Tarsiidae > Tarsius > Tarsius wallacei. The sequence goes on along the minus strand of CAUYQG010150593.1, from coordinate 43,891 downwards.
AGATGAGGTCTCGCCAAGTTGCCCAGGCGGGTCTCGAACCCGCGGGCTCAGGCAGTCCACTCACCTCAGCCTCCCAAAGCGTGGGATTACAAGCTGAGTCCCGGAGCCCTGCTAGATTTGTTTTTTTAAAAAGATAAAATTAACAAATCTTTAGCTACACTCACTAATGAAAACGAGAGAAGACTCAAATAAGTAGAATCAGAAATGACAGAGGAGAGATTACAACTGAATCCAAAGATATAACGGTGTTGTAAGAGACTACTGTGAACAATTATATGCTGACAAATTAAAAAGCTATGCCCTTTTTTTAAATGGAATATTTTCTATTATTGATTCCATGTCCTTACTCATATTTGGTCTGGTCACATTTTATATTTCTTCCTGATTCAGTGTTTGTTGGATGTATGTGTGAAAGAATTTATCCGTTTCTTCCGGGCTATTTAATTTGTCAGCATATAATTGTTCACAGTAGTCTCTTACAACACTTTGTTATTTCTTTGGATTCAGTTGTAATTTAATACAATTTCCTGTTATCTGTGAAGAGGAAAAATCAGTAATGCAAACAGAGTGTATAGGGATATTAATAGAGAAATTATCTTTGATAGAATTAGAAACAGGAGTAATACAATGTGTAATTAAATTTGGTACAACTATTGGATAGAAAGAAGTTTTTATTTGTTGAATTTTTTTATTTGATAGCATACATAACATTATCATAAAATGTTCACAAAATAATACTAATTAGAGAAAGAAACAGTGTATACAACCCCCTTATTATCTAAAATTTATTTTTTAAGTCTCAGTATTATATTCAATAATTATAAAATTAATAAATAAAATACAGAAAACTTTTTAGAGTGGCTATTCCTCTGTGTTAGGGTTACAAGTGATTTTCCAACTCTTTATACTTTTCTATAGTTTCCATATTTTCTACATTAAACAAATATTTCTTTTGCAATAAGATAAAAAATTTTAAAAATTATGCTCATCACTACCAAATGTGCCACATTTACCATTTGGAAAATGGCATTAAACTTTAATGCATTTTTGTTTTGCTTTTGTTTCTGTGTATTTTTCTACCCAAAGGACTAAATATAGATCTATTTCCTCCAGACCCAAAGTTCATTCCCTTCCAGACAAAATCCTCTGATACACCTAGTTGCAGTCTGGGACATCTTGCCAAATATTCCCCAGGGAAACTAAAAATCTTATGTAAGAAGACATAATCTCAGATTTCAAAAAACTCCGGAAGATTCTCAGTCGGCATAGAGATTTGACTGTACTTCACACTGAGGTGAGTTTGAACAATTTCTATTCTGAAATATCTATTTCAGAAAAATGCAAAAACATTGTTGACCAAGAATGCAACAACTTGGAATATAGGGACAGTTGACAAATGACAATATTAGTAAGAGGCAATGTATTCTCTTTCCTTTTCACCTCTTAAGAAGTAATGGCTCTTTTTTCTTTCTGGGTGACTCCCATTAAACTTGTTCTCATTTTCCTTTTATCCCGTTTATTTTATTATGGTATACACATAAAAGATAGTGGACACCAGAAATTTTAATCTCTAAGTTTCTCTCATCTAGGACTTTGAAACGATGGTGTCCCCATATGGTGCTATCTCTGGAGAGGTATTGTTAGAACTTCTTTATAGAAAAGCATCATTTATATGAGATCCAGTCAGGTAGTAGCCAGAGAACATGAGCCTTTGAAATGTGTATTTATTTTGAATTTTACTCTCTCTTTGATGACGTCTATGTACTCTGACCAGTGGACTTGACAACAGCAGTGATTTCTAAAATGTTTAGGCAACAGGAAGCTATGTTTGTGGCTTCATAGACACATAATTCATGCCATCAAACTGCAAATATTTATTTAGTGCTGCTGGATGTTGAGGAATGTTTGACACTGGCTTTCCTGCATGAGGTCTAGTCCATAACTTAGAGCCCATTTTCTTTTTTTCAAGCTTAAAAATGTATATTTTTTACATTTTTAAACCATTAGTAACCTTCAAATTTCTCAGATACCCCAGAATTTGTGAATTCCTACAAATACCATTCAATTTTTCCTACTGCCCATATAAGAAACGGTAAACCAAAGAGATCATGCTATTTTGTACTGATGATTGGTTCAGAGTAGGATGATCCTGTGAATATAAACCCATGTGATTTTAGTTATAAGATTCAAGTACAGCTAGCATGGAAATCATCTGAGAAGAAAGAATAGAAATGGCTTAATGGAGGGAAGAAGACAGATATAGCCTACCTCACAATTTGTTATTAAAATTGGTAGAGAGGTGTGCAAAGTTAGGATAATATCAGAAAAAGTTTGTGATGGAATGTTGAGTAGTGTGATTGCTCAGTTTAATGATTTTTAGACACCGCAGTTCAAAGTCTCACTTGCTAGAGTTGAAAGAAAGTATCATGGTTATCAAAAAAAGTGAACTTTCATGGCATCTGTGGGCTATATTGTCCAAACTAGTCCTTCTTATCTGTCTCTAACCCTGTTACTTCCCCTTTCCTAGGCAGAAAGCAATTGCTGTAAAAGGGTGTAAAATGACTTCCTCCTGTCAGTCATCATGTCTGGGGCCAACAGCTCCAGCCTGACCCCAGGATTCTTTCTTTTGAATGGTGTTCCTGGCCTGGAAGCTGCACACATCTGGATTTCCCTGCCATTCTGCTTCATGTACATTGTTGCTGTCATGGGAAACTGTGGGCTCACCTACCTCATCAGCCATGAGGAGGCCCTGCACTGACCCATGTACTACTTCCTGGCCCTGCTCTCCTTTACTGATGTCACCTTATGCACCACCACTGTTCCTAATATGCTGTGCATATTCTGGTTCAACCTCAAGGAGATTGACTTTAATGCCTGCCTGGTCCAGATGTTTTTTGTCCATATGTTGACTGGGATGGAGTCAGGGGTGCTCCTGCTTATGGCCCTGGACCTCTATGTGGCTGTCTACTACCCCTTACGCTACCATTCTCACCAACCCTGTCATTGCCAAGGTCGGTCTTGCTACCTTCTTGAGGAGTGTGATGCTCATCCTCCCATTCACTTTCCTCACCAAGGGCCTGCCTTATTGCCGGGGGAACTTTATCCCCCACACCTACTGTGATCACATGTCTGTGGCCAAGTTATCCTGTGGAAATTTCAAAGTCAATGCTATCTATGGCCTTTTGGCAGCCCTTATGATTGGGGGTTTTGATATGGTTTGTATCGCTGTGTCTTATACTGTGATCTTGCAGGCAGTGGTGAGTTTGTCATCAGCAGATGCCCGTTGCAAGGCCTTCAGCACCTGTACTTCCCACATATGTGCTATTGTTATTACATATGTTCCAGCATTATTCACTATTTTTACTCACCGTTTTGGGGGAAAAAGTATTCCCCACCATGTCCATATCATTATTGCCAATCTCTATCTAATGTTTCCTCCCACTCTGAATCCCGTTGTTTATGGCGTGAAGACCAAACAGATCCAGGAAGCGGTGATCAAGTTATTTTTTACGGAAAAAAGTATCCTAGGTATGAAATAGATTCATTAATTAATATTCAAAAACAAAGAAAGTCAAAGAATATTTTAGAGAGTACTGAAATCTAAAATTAAAACATATTGGTCTCATTACAGAAAGCAATATTCATTGACTATTGGCTAAAATATCAACAGAATTCTTTTTGTACAACTCATCAATAATGGAAATTAATTATTTAAATTTTAAAAAGTCTTCTAAATGTAAGGAGTTTTAAAAAGAGTTTTGCATCGTAATTTGAAGGATGTTTGGAACAATTATGTTGCATAGATTTCTTTTGTTATTATTTTGTTTTTATTTTTCCTTTTGTGAGGCAGGGGCTCACTCTGTCTTCCAGGTTGAAGTGCAGTCACACAATCATGGCTCACTTCAGCCTCGAACTCCTGGGCTCAGGCAATCTTTCCACCTCAGTCTCCAGAGAAGCTGGGACTACAGGCCCAGCTAATTATTTGAGTATTTGTAGAGATGAGTTCTCTTTATGTTGCCTAGGCTGATCTCAAACTTCTGAGCTCAAGCAATCCTCCACCTTGGCCTCTCAAAATGCTGTGAGCCACTGCAAGCATCCCATTGCATACATTTCTAATGTGTCTTTAATGCTGAACATATCTCAGATGGGTGTAGATCAGAAAAAAAAGTAGATATTTCCTGGTTCTCTGAAGACCTATTCTTAAGGAAAAGTCATTAAAAAAGTCTTAGAGTCTGAGGCAAAGGGCCTTTAAAACTTGTTTTACTGACTATTCGCTCCCACTATTATTTTCACTGCATAATTTTGCACAGCTGTTTCAGTTATGTAAACTGTCTCATATGTATATAAGTTGTTTTAACTTTTTATTATCAAGAATAATAATATTCATATATTTATATCAATATGAGCTAAGTGAAAGATAGGGAGATTAAGCAAAGGAATAGAGCCATGGAAACTTAGAGCAAACAAATCCTCAAGAGAAGTTCTGGGAGTTTTTGAAGGATACATATAGAATACGTTTCAGAAATTATTGCAAAGTGATGGTAGAAAATAGAGAAGACTTACCAGCAAAACCTATAAACACTTGGTTTTGGCTGCCTTCACAGAATTTACCAATTGCTCTCCCCACCTGGGAGGTATGTGTTCAGAAAGAAAGGATTATGAGAAGGACTCAGCATCACTGGCTACCAGAGAAAGAGGAGCAAAAGGTGATAGGGATGATGGGTGGACATATACAAGAGAAGAGAGGAGATAAGGTGTAACAAAAATGAAGAGATAAGACGAGGGAATACAACCTGCTGTGTGGAGCTGTTGGCTATTGCAAACCTTTATTAGGAATCAGTTTCCTGTGTCCTGGTTTAGCATCTTCAGTGCTATGTGCTATATACCAATATTCTAGCCTTTAGTTGAAGTCTTCACTCTGCGTCTTGTCTACTCTTATGCTCTAGTCAAGCACCAACTGTATTCTGGAGACCCTAGTTATTGTTACTTCCTGACCTACATTACAGGGATCTAATAGTATTATAAAGAATATTATTTTCCCAAATATGTGCTGCTTTTTGTCTCAACTCCAGAATAAACTCTGTTTATACCCAAAGTATCATCAAAATCTTCTCTACTAAATACAAACTCTTCTCACTATTATCAAAGAGGCAACATACATATCAATAATTTGATTAGACACATATATTTTTTAAGCTGAGTTTAAGTAACTTAAGGAAGTAAATGACAAAAGTACTTTTGATATCAATATTTTTTCATGCTCAATCAACACAATTGAAAATCTTCTGTAATTTGACTTCAAAGAGATGTTGATAGCTCAAAGTTTTTATTATGAACAAATCGTGCACAAAGGTTAGACTTGTCACCTGTATCCAGGCCATGTCTTGTGAAGCAAAAGATGAAGCAGTCAAGAAGCTGTATTTGGGTCACAGCAGAGCCCTAAACAAGTGTGAAGATACTGTGTGTGCCAATTTCACACCCTGGATTTTTCTATAACACTAAGCAAATCTAGCTTGATTAAAACTTTTTTTTTTTTTAGTTTTTTAAATTGTATTGTCAATCTAAACCTTATACCACAAATGGTATCTGTAAAAATACACACTTATAAATATTCAAGTACATAATTAAAAGTAATTAGAAGAGTATACTAGCCTGGCTCGGTGGCTCAGCCTGTAATCCCATGCTTTGGGAGGCTGAGGTGAGTGTATTGCCTGAGCCTGTGGGTTCGAGACCTGCCTGGGCAACTTGGCGAGACCTCATCTCTACAATAAATCAAAAAATCAGCCGGGTGTGGTAGAGCATGCCTGTAATTCCGGCTACTTGGAAGGCTGACGTGGAAGGATCGCCGGAGCCCAGCAGGTCAAGGCTGCGGTGGCCGGGAGCGGCCACTGCACTCCAGCCTGGGCAACAGAATGAAACTCTAACTCAAAAAAAAGAAAAAGAGAAGAGTATACTATTCTCCTGATAGAATTTTGACACTGTGAGATATTATGTGGAGTTTCCTAAAATTATTTTATGATAAAAATGCTAGTATAATTTAAGGTGTTACTAGATTGTGCTCAGTTGGTATTTGGTGGGTGGGGAGCTTCCAGTCAGGACGAAAGTTTGAATATGAAAAGGAATGTATATTCCCTCAACACACCAAACACATAGAAATACTGGATTAAACAAATATCTGAAAGTATAGAAAGTAAAACCAAATGCAAACCTCAAGATTTTAGAAATAACCAGTGAAATTATAGAAAAAAGTAGGAAGCGAAAAGTTATAGCCTATAGCCTATACTGAGATTCTACCTGATCATATGCCTTCAATGATGTTTATGTCTATGCTTACGTGTAAAGATTGAACAGAGCATGAAACCTAGAATCTGGGATTATTGTACCATCTTTGAATAGAAACTGAAATATATATGCCAGCCAGCCCAAAGAAAAAAATAAAAAAAAATTAATAATTTGAGGAATTGTCAGTGCAACATATATCACTATAAATGAATCAAAAAAGATGTAAACATATGTAAGGAAATTTTCTGGTGATTGTCTTTCTCTACATAATCAATTATTTTCTTCAGGTGTAGTAAAAATACTCAATGCATGCCATGATATTTTATGCATCTCTTTTAAACCTTCACACTAGCAAAAGCAAATATACACGCCCACCTTCAGCATACTGGGGGAAATTGAAAATATACTAAACAATAAAATAGAAAGTATGTGTTAAAAGAGAGATAAACATATAAGGGTGTATACTGATAAATGTAGTCGATAAGTCTTCACTAATAATTATCATAATTGGGGTACAAATAGGATCGGCCCTGATTTTAAAAACTTCTGGGAATTGTACACCGCAAATTGTCTGTGGGACAGAGAACAAGTCACTATTACAATAGGAAAATGTTCCCTCGGGTGAGGAGAGACAGTGATCAAACTTTTCTAGAAACTAACAATTACTTTCGGAACAAGTATATTTACTCTGTCCTTCATTTCTGAGAGGGATAGAAGAGAAAGAAAACAGAGAAATTTTTTTCTCCATGATTTTTTGTTTTTTGGTTTTTTCTGCAAAACACTTAGAATAGACAGATTTAACTCTGACTGAAGATGAACAAAGCGGGAAATCAACATCACCATGAATAATAATGATATTGATCCTATTAAAATGTCCTGATAAATAAGAGAAAATACCATGAAGGAGAACAAAAAAAAATGACCAGAGACATATAAAATGACTTCTGCAAGATTAAAAATAGCCTGTTTATAGAATCATTCAAAAATGGCTATAATTTTTCTGTGATCTATGAAATAGGAGAAAAAAGTAGTGAAAGAAATGTGCTGGATGACCACAGTTGAAGATGAGATGACAAAATAACAGAATGTGATCAAACAATAATAAATGAGTAAAAGAAAGCTCAATTAAGAAAATAAAAGCATACTAAAAATTTAAATCTATGATTAAAGAGAAAATAAAATTAGTTGTGTTTTTAAATTAGTAGTGCTGAAAGCATACATGAAAAGTTGTTGTACAATACAGTATGTAAACAATGGGGTAAAAATGGTTAGAGAAGATAAAGGATAGAGAATGAAGAGGCAACATGAATATCTTTGTTGTTATAAAGCAGAACTCTGAATGACTGAAGCATAAACAATATAAATCCAAAAATAAAAAGAATCCAAATTTAGTATCAATGCATATGAGCAAGTTTAAAAAAAAATCCACACACAAAGAAAAACATTTCTTTTTTTAAAATTTTTTTAATTTTAAAGATGTGGGGTACAATTCAGGGTCAGGTATACAAACGTTGATCATGCAGGTACCCTTGTTGATGAGGTATGCCCCTTCCTCCCCTAGCAGTTTTCCCCAACTGCCAATCCCAACCCCCTCCCCTGGCAGTTTCCCACTACTGCCAATCCCTTTCTTACAGTATTATGATAATTGTTCAAGGTCCTCTTATAAGTGAGAACATACAGTACTCTGTTTCTGGGATAGATCACTGAGTATGATTAACTCTAAATCCATCCAAGTTGCTGCAAAGTTCATATGTTTGTCCATCTTTATGGTTGCAAAATATTCCATTGTGTATATGTACTACATTTTTTTATCCAGTCCAGCTTCGATGGGCAGCGTGGTTGGTTCCATGTTTTTGCTACCGTGAATAGAGCTGCAACAAACATTCGTGTGCAGGTATCTTTTTTCTAGAATGATTTGAGTTCCTCCGGGTATATTCCCAATAGCGGGGGAATTGCAGGGTTATATGGAAGGTCAATTTCTAGTTATTTCAGAAATCGCCACACTGTCTTCCAGAGAAGCTGCACAAGTTTGCTTTCCCATCAGCAGTGTAGAAGCATTCATTTTTCTCCGCATCCATGACAGCATCTGTTTTTGTTTCTTATATTAATGATGGTCATCCTTACAGGGGTTAGGTGGTATCTCAATGTGGTTTTGATTTGTATTTCTCTGATGGTGAATGAGACTGAGCACTTTTTCATGTGTCTGTTGGCTGCACATATATCTTCTTCTGAGAAGTGTCTATTCATGTCTTTTCCTCACTTTTTAATGGGGTTGTTTGTTTTATTCCTTTTGGCGTGTTTGACTTCCATGTAGATCCTAGATGTTAGGCCTTTGTCAGATGTACAGCTGGCAAATATTTTTTCCCAATCAGTGGGCTGTCTTCCTGCTCTCTTGATGGTTTCTTTTGCTTTGCAGAAGCTCGTCAGTATGATGAGGTCCCACTTGTCTATTTTATTTCTTATGGTATGGGCTCTTAGGGTTCTGAATAGGAATTGATTGTCAGTTCCAATTTCCATAAGGTTGTCTCCTGCGTTTTCTAAGATTCTTATAGTCTGAGGTTTTACATTTGGGTCTTTGATCGACTTAGAGTTAATTTTTATGTATGGTGATAGGTAAGAGTCCTGTTTCAATCTTCTGCATGTGATCAGCCAGTTTTCCCAGCATCGTTTACTGAATAGGTCTTCCTCTCCCCACTGGTTGTTGTTGGAGGCTTTGTCAAAAATGAAATACCATGGCATCTTCTTAGCCAAAGAAGTGAAATACCTTTACAATGAGAACTACAAAACACTCCTCAAAGAAATCCAAGAAGACACAAACAAATGAGAAAATATTCCATACTCATGAATAGGAAGAGTCAACATTGTAAGATGTCTGTCCTATCAAAGGCAATCTACAGATTCAACGCAATTCAACCCATTAAATTACCAACATAATTCTTCTCAGACCTGGAAATGACAATACAGAAATTCATATGGAAAAATTAAAGAGCCACAAATAGCCAAAACATTCCTTAGCAAAAGAAACAAAGCAGGAGGTATCACACTTCCAGACTTTAAACTTTACTATAAGGCTACAGTAATCAAAACAGCCTGGTATTGGTATAAGGACAGGCATATAGACCAATGGAACAGGATAGAGATTCTGGAAGCAAAGCCTCAATTTCTCCACCAACTCATCTTTGACAAAGAAAAGCATTTCAAGACTAAAAACATTTCAATTACAGCAATGATAAAAAAGAAAATTTCAGTTTACATATAAAAGAAAGCAGCAGGTTAAAAAAAAAAAGAAAAACAATAATAACGAAAAGTAAGAGAAGAGATGAAAGGAGTGGGCAAGGGATGGGAGAGAAGAAAAGAGTAATGCAGATTCATACAGTGTAACACCAAATGTCAGATGAATGGGGTTATTTGTTCTGAAATTTTTTTTTCTTTTTAGATTAGAAAATATAGTTTATTTAAAAACTAAATTAGAGAGAAAAAGAGGAGATTCACTTCCCCAGGGTGGGGAAGGGGGGCCAAAGCTTAAGAAAACATGGTCTGGCCATGTGCTTAGCAAGGCAATGACCTGTTCTGAACTTTTAAAAAAAAGGATTATACTTAAAATGATCTCTGTTTTTGTATGAAACAGTTTGAGCACTTTGAATCCTTAAGAACATTTCAATTTATTAATATATCATAATTCCTCATAATCCTGGGAGACATTTTGGTGGGCACCTATAAATAAAGCTGCTATCAACATGTTTTTTGGAGCATACATTTACGTATTTTCTTGGCTTAACACCCAAGAGTGAAATGTCTGGATTACAGAGGGATCACTTTTGGATTATAGTATCAACAGTGTTCCGAGATGGTAGTACCAATTTAAACTCACGCCAAGTGTATAAAATTTCCAATTACTCCACATCCTTCTCCATACTTGATTTGGCATTGTCATTATGTAAACTTCATGCTTTTAATTTGGATTTTCCTGATGACAGAAGATAGAAAACATTTTCATAAGTTCTTGGTCATTTGAATTCTTTTAATTAAATGGCAGCTCAATAATTTTGACGCTTTCTCTAGAAAAAAATGCTTTTGCTTTGATGTATACAATTACTTCATATATTATGAATAAGACCCTCCTTATCATTTACATATGTTGGTATACATTTTCTTCCAATCAGTGACTTCCATCTTTATTATCTTAAAATAATATATTTTATTAATTTTATTATTCCTTACTTTTATTGTTGCTAATTTTGATAGTACAAGAAAAGCCCTGCTATTATGAACATTCATAATATAATATTATATAATATCACTGATGACTTTAAAAAGTATTCCCCTAAAGCCAGAAGAATTGTTAGGAAACTGGTATGTGTATCTTCAGTTTTCCAAGGTGTTTTGTAAATATTCATACCACATTGTTAATGTAAAAACAAAAAAATAAGAAAAGCTTTTGCATTACTTTAAAGAAAATCTTTCTGATTCTAAAACCTTGAATATACTCAAATATGTTATCCTCTAAAATATTGTTTTATCATTTGTTTTTTGCCTTTTTACTTTTAATTTGCTTTCTTTATTTCAATAGCTTTAGAGGGTACAAATAGTTCTGGTCTGGGCTTTAAGTGTACCACCACACTTACCTAAGCATGCTGCACCCAATAGGTGATTTTCATCCCTTTACTCCTTCCCGCTTCCCCTTTCTGAGTCTCCAGTGTCCATTATACCTTTCTCTATGTCTTTGCAGATCTTAGTTTAACTTCTACTTATAAGTGAGAACACGGAGTGTTTGCTTTTCTGCTCCTGATGCCTTATCATTCTAACTGAAATCTATAATACATTTTATTGTAATTATTGTGCATGTTAGAATTTAAGAATAAAAATCGATTTTTCTCACATGTATACCCAGTTGACCCAACATATTTATTATAATCCTGGCCTGTCACCACTTAGTCGTGTCACTTTTGCATATGTTGGATGTATTTGCATGGGTTTGCTTCTGGACACTCCCTTTTGCTCATTGAGTATATTTTATTCCAAAGTTTTACTATCCTTGTTGCTGTAATGTTATAACATACTTTGATATTTAGTAATGGAATCAAGTTTTGCTCTTCCGTTTCAAGAACACAGCACCAAAGTTGCCACACACAAAAAAAAACCAAACTACAAAAACATACATATTTATCAATGAAAGAATGGCTAAATTGTGTTGTTTTCCTACAATTGGATGCTCTTCAGCCATAATTTAGGTTTTGTTGCTCTAAAAATATTGTGTAAACTATTGGTGTTCTGCCAGTTTTCAAAATAAATTGTAGTATCAACTTCATACTTTAAAAAGTAATTTCTAGAATTTGACATTTTATTAAATTTATAAATCACTGTGAGAGTAAACTACCACAGTACCATATTGGTCTTCCAATACCTGAACATAGCTTTCTTTGTAAGTTTCAGTGAAGATTTTCAAATTGTGAGTTAATTAAATTCCAGTTATTTGAAACTATTGCAAAAGGTATCAGTTTTAAATGTTCATTTTCTGATGTTCTAATAGATTGCTGATAAGATTTGTTTTTATTCACTGATTATGTTTCCAGTGATATTCTTAAGTTAATGAATGAATACTATTAAGAATAATTAATCTGTAGATTCACTTAGCTTCTCTATATGCACAACCTGAAAAAATAGTTTTAATTGCTTATATTCAAACATTGCCAGTTTTTGCTTTGTTTCACTAGTTGGAACTTCAGCACAATGTTGAATACAAATGATTATATTGGAATCCTAGGTTTGGTCTAATCTCAGAGGGAATGCCTTTAATATTTCAGTAATTATAATGCTTATTGTATATTGTAAATAACTATTTGATCCTTTAGTTTTTTTTTTTTTTACTATTGAAGTATACACAATAAAGTGCAGCTTTTAAGCATTCAATTTGATCAGTTTTGGTGGTAGCGTGCATCGATATAAAGTCATATAAAACAGAAAAAGGAACATGTTTATTCTCACAAAAATTTCTGTGTTGTTCCTATGAGTCATTATCCCTCACCAGAAGATGTCATTTTAAAATTTCCATTAACTTAACATTAGTTTTGCCTGGTTTGGGACTGCATGTAAATACAATATAATTTTGTGTCTGGGTTTTTTTGCTAAGTATAACGTTCCTTGAGATTTATCTATGCTACTGTACTTATAGTTTTTATTTTTTCCAACTAAATATCACTGTATGAATATACCACACATTCTTGGTCTATTTATTAATACCTAAGTTACATAAACATTTTTATGTCTTTTTGTGGATAAACATTTTAATTTTTATGCATTAAAAACCTAAGAAAGACATTCTTATTTAACATAGTACTGGGAGTCCTAACTAGAGCAATCAGGAAAGGGAAAGGAACAAAAGGGAAAAGAAGAAGTCAAATGATCTCTCCTCACAGATGATATGATTCTATATCATATAGAAAGCCAAAAGATTCCACCAAAATACTCCTAGACCTCATGAGCAACTTTGGTAAAGTCTCAGGCTACAAAATCAGCTTACAAAAATTAATAGCATTTCTACATACCAACAATGTTCAGGCTGAGAACCAAATCAAGAATGCAAATTCCATTGACAATACACACACACACACACACACACACAAACACCCCGGGAATGCAGCTAACCACAGGCATGAAAGATCTTTATGAAAACTATAAAACACTGCTGAACTAATTCAAAGATGACACAAACAAATGGAAGAGCATTCCATGCTCATGGATTGGAAGAATAGATATTTGGAAAGTGTCCATACTGTCCAAAGCAATCTACATATTCAATGTGATTTCTAACAAACTGCCAGCGTAATCTTTCACAGAATTAGAAAAAAAATCCTAAGATTTATATGGAACCAGAGAAAGGCCCGAATAGCCAAAACAATCCTAAACTAAAAGAACAAATCCAGAGGCATAACATTACTGGACTTCGAAATTTTCTACAAGGCTAGACTAACCAAAACAGCATGCAATGGCACAAAAATAGGCACATAGATCAATGGAACAGAACAGAGAATCCAAAAGTAAAGCCACCGACCTACAACCAATTGAGCCTCAACAAAGCCAACAAAAATAAGCATTGGGGAAAGGCTACCCCAAACAATAAATGGTGCTGAAAAACCGGGCTAACAATGTGCAGAAGAATGAAGCTGGACCCCTTTCTCTGACCACATAAAAAAATTAAAGGTAGTTTAAAGACTTAAATGCAAGACCTCAACTATAAAAATCTTTGAAGAAAACCGAAGAAACACTCTTCTGGACATTGGTCTAGGCAACGAATGTATGACCGAGTCCCTAAAAGCAAATGCAGCAAAAACAAAAATTGACAAGTAGGACCTAATTAAACTAAAGAGTTTCTGCACAGAAAAATTGACTATCAACAGAATAAACAACCTGAAGAATGGGAGAAAACATTTGCAAACTATTCACAAAGGGCTAATATCCAGAATCTATAAGGAACTTAAATGAATTGACAAGAAAAACAAAAAACAAATACCCTCATTAAAAAGTGAGCAAAGAACATGTACAGATCCTCTCAAAAGAAGATATACAAGCAGTCAACAAACATATGAAAAAAGGCTCGACAGAGAAATGCAAATAAAAGCCACAATGCGCTATCATCTCATACCACTCAGAATGGCTATTTTTAATAAGTCAAAAACCAGCTGATGTTGGGGAAGTTGTAGAAAACAAGAACACTCAGACAGTGTTGGGGGAATGTAAACTAGTTCAGCCCCTGTGGAAAGTAGTTTGAGGATTTCTCAAACAATTAAAAATAGAACTACCATATGAGCCCGCAATCCCAATATTGGGTATATACCTAAAAGAACATAGATCATTCTGCCAAAAGAGACACCTGTATTCATGTTTACCTCAGCTCTATTCACAGTGGAAGAGCTTGGAAGCAATGCAGGTGCCCATCAGCAGCAGATTGGCTAAAGAAAATGTGGTACATTTACACCACGAAATACTATGCAGCCATAAAAAAGAATGAAATCATGCCCTTTGCAGTAACAAGATGCAGTTGGAGGTCATGACCCTAAGTGAATTGACACAGAAACAGAAAACTGAATACTACATGTTCATTTATAAGCGAGCGCTAAACACTGGATACATGTGGACATAAAGATGAGAATAATAGACACAGGGGACTCCTAAGGAAGGGAGGAAGGCAAAAATTGAAAAACTTGTCTATTGGGTACCATTCCCATTTGGATGACAAGTCCAATAGAAGCTCAGACTCCACTAGCAGTAATATACCCATAAGACAAACCTGCTCAAGTTCCCCCAAATATAAAGTAAAAAGAAAAATATAAAGTAAAATCATTTGTTAACTTGGAAAAAAAACTAAAAAGGGATTTTCCACATAATAGAGCCAGTATACTATAACTTAACAAGACTGCTGAACTGTTCTGCCAAATAGCTGTACCATTCTACATTTACCCTGTTAACATATTAAAGTCACAGTTTTAAGGGAGTTTATGTTATACTTTCAATGACAACTTAAGTGGAAATTCTCATACTTTCACCATTTGAAATGATAAAATATTATTTTAATTTGTTTTCCAATCCTTTTTATGGTTAATCTTCTTGAAAGTAAAATATAAAAAGGAAACTTTAGATAATAAAATATATGTAAAACTGTTTTGCCACAATCTCCTTCCAAAGCAGATAAACATGTAAATGTGTGTACACACATGTGTGTTTATATATTCATTAATTTATCTAATAAACTTAGGATGAGCCACAAACTAGACATTGTATAGATATCTTGTGTGATATCTAGGATTATCTGTCTCTCTGTCTCTGTGACTTTCTCTCTCCTGCCTCTTCCTCTACTTGTAAAAAAATAATATGTATATGCAAATATATAAAGTAATGTATATAAATGTATATACAGAGGGTGCCAAAAAGATTACACATTTTAAGAAAGAAAAAAACTGTATTAAAATTGCAATGCACAATATATACTGATAACAAAAGATGAATACAAGTTTGACTTCTGCAATTACAAGAAGTGCTCAAAGTAGTCACCATCAGCTCCAGACACTTTTGATTACAGCAAACTGAAAGTAATACGTAATTAACATCTCTTAAAATGTATATACATTTTTGACACCCCCAGTAAATATAAAATTATATATGTGTGTATGGAGATGTGTGTGTGTGTATGTATGTGTGTGTGTATGTATATGTGTGTGAAAAGATGGTGAATTGATATTTTGATCAACATAAATGAAAAACAGATCATTCTTGTGACTATCAGAATTCTAAGTCATACCTGAGAAAAACTATTTAACTTTTTTGATACTATTTATTTTTATTTTACTCCTGCTTAAGAGCTGGTAAGTATGGAACAATCTCAAAAGTCACAAAGGATTTTTTTCCTTCTAACCAGAGCCCTCTGAGACATCCAACTGCGGAGACCCAATCCGATGCAGATGCTAGACTCAAGAGAATGGCACAGAGATACTATGTAGAGGCAGAATTCGATTATTGTAGAACTCTTGAGGCTCAGGACCCTCAGTCATGCATACTAGTTTGATCTTTGCTAAGTCTGAGGTAAGTTTGGGAACTTTTCAAAAGCTCATTATTTTCCTAAATTGCAAAGTTCTTAGTACAAGAAATATAAAGTGTTTTAGATGTGGTTGATGAGAAGTTCAGTTTTGTTTTTTTTTTACTCCAACCAGAATAGATGACTATTTATTTGGGGACTAAAAAGGAAAACCAGGATTTCTTTAATTGTGAAATAAATTTAAAACTACTTCATAGTTCACTGGAGATAAAGTCCAGTCGATAGTGAATTCCAATGAGAGAAAAATATTTTTTACCTTAATAAATGGATACTTATAAACATAATTGCTTCTAGTGGAATGGTCTTTGTGAATAAATGGAAAGTAGCCCAAGTCTAGACTTGATTCCTAGAAGATGTTGGGAGGAAATGCTGGAAGAAGCTTCCCAACAGAAATTATTTCATGAAAATCTTCTAGCAGGTATCATAAATATCTATGTGAACAACTTCAGACATAAGAAACCCAGTGACCTCATAGAAATGTTCTCTCTTTGTAGAGATAACTCTTAGCTAAAGATTGACTTTTTATAAATTTACCTATCTCTTCTATTTCTCCCTTAAGCTACAATTAAAAATAAGTTTAATTTTTTTCCTGCTTGAAAATTACCTTCTTATGTCATCATGACTTGTCTAAACTAGTTATGCTCAGTTTATGGAACTATTTGTCAGGATTAAAATTAGTAAGTTAGAACAAAAAAATGCTGATTGATTTGAAGTAAAAAATGACTTTGAAGTAAAAATAACTAAATAAATTTGGATTTTGGCTCTATCAGTTTGAAAGTTTGTGACCTTAGGCATTTTATTGAGTCACCCTAAACCTCAATTTATCCATAAATACAATTAAGATAATAACATATATTCATGTTTGAATATGGGAATGAAACTTCATTGAAATATTAGCCCCATGAGTGGAGATAATTTTGTCTGTTTGATTCACTAATGCATCCCTAGAAACTAGCATGGCATAGGGCAAATGAAAGACAACCAACAAATGTATGCTAAATTATGTTTTAGCACACAATCTAACAATTATTATAATAGATAAAAGTCATTGTTTACTTACTAATGCTAGGCATCAAGTGGAAAATTACCATTTTAACATCTCTGTGGTGTATGCATAGTACCATAATTCTCCTTTAAAAGTTATATAACTTGTGCAAAGAAATGTTTAGGACTTACTGAAGGCAATTTAGCTAGTTAGAGTTGAGAACAAAATTTAACCGATAAAAATCTGAATAGCCAAGTGTCTATAGTTAGCATGCAATAAAACTCTCTTCTCATTATATTTTCAGAGAGTTCTTAGTCATTTAAAAAAAACATGTATATATAGTCTAGTTTTACAAATAGCTCACTGACAGCAGAATTCACGTGCATTCTCAAGAAGCATCTGGAAGGGATTTTTTTTTTCTTGAGGAAGGAAAAAAAGAACTGGCTCTGAGTTATCTGTCTGCCAATTCATGGTTTAGTAAGTGTGGATTATTGCAATATATATATATTATTATTATTTAGCTATATGGTGTTGGTACTTGGAAGACTATCAGAGTTTTCTGTGATAGGGAATAAGTTTTAGTTTACAAGACTCTTGTGTGGAGCCAGAAGTTCCTACTTCTCCTGATATCCTAATATACTTGTTTTTTTTCTTCCAGTGTTGTACCTCTGGTACCCTCTGACTACCTTAAAATGAGCAGAGATATCCAAGACATCAATCCACACAGATCAGTTCTCTTTGCAGAGGTTCCAATGGCTACTTGCCTAGTTATCTAAAGTTATCAGGAGCCTTTCGGGGATTTAATTAAATGATATTTCCCTGGATTTCATTATAGATTTAAGAGACATTTTGTTAATGTATAATCAATCTTACAGGCTTTGTGGGTCTCCATCTCACTGGAATTGATTGACATTTTTGGCAGTGCCAATTCTCTGAAGCATCTCTAAGGAAATCAAATTAAAAACTCCATAAATATATTTTCATTAACTACTAGCAATGTAAGCATAATCACTCCCATCTTCTACAACTTAGGGACACAATGAGAAGACCACTGTAGCTCACATTGCAGCATAAGATAGTTCACTTTTAAATAAGATAAAAAGATAGTTCACAAGTTGGCTATTGGAATGTAAACACGTTGGAAAAGAAGGACAGAGAGAGGTTATTTAAATTTGTGACAAATGGATATAAGGCAATTTTTTAATTAAAAAAATCTATGGTGTAATTATCCCCTCATTTCTTTTATCAGCTCTTGTAATGACTTATCTTGTATAAGGCACTATGAAAAGTCTCAACTCAAATTGATGCAGTTGAGTGAAAGTGAGAAATATAAAAATGAACAGGTACAGCTCGAGAGAATATAAAGTGTTTGCTAAAGGCATTTTTGGTAGTCTAGACATTAATAAATTAAGATAATTCTGGCAAAAGTAATATGACTGTCTTTGGATTCCAGTTGATTTGGTGAAATAAAAGATATTAAAATCACCAAAAAAGACATTTATATATTTTTTCTATCTAAAACATAAAAACATATTTTACTCTCTTGGAGGTCATGGTAACTAGCACTGATTTTTATAAAAAGTTTGCAATCTCCAAATATGGTTGCATTTTTTAAAAACATCAGGCTTCTTTTCCCACCAAAAAGTACACAATGGCACTTGAGTTAGTACAGGGCTGAATTGACATATATTGATTGTTCCCACTGATTGCTTTATATTGAAAAAGTAAATAATAATAACAGTAGTGTTCACTGCTAATATTTGAGTATTCACTATATATTATGTACAGTTATAGCACATCATATGAATTATCTTATTAAATCGTTTTAATAGCTTTCAGAGCTTGGTGAAATTTCTCATTTTAGACTGAGAAAATTGAGGTATAAAGTGATTAAACAACTTGACAATATCATATATTAGATAATGACCAGAAGCAGAATGTGAAGTTAGCAGTGTGACTCCAGTGGAATTTAATCACCACTCCTAATTTGAGAGGTCTTATAGAAGTAACTGTTTTTATGCCTTGAATTTCCAAGTCTTCTATTCAGTTTTTATTTAATTTCTGGTCTAGGAAACTGTCACTGCTAAAAGGTATAAAATGTCCTCCTCCTGTCAGCAATCATGTCTGGGGCCAACAGATCCAGCCTGACCCCAGGATTCTTTATCTTGAATGGTGTTCCTGGCCTGGAAGCTGCACACATCTGGATTTCCCTGCCATTCTGCTTCTTGTATATTGTTGCTGTTGTGGGAAACTGTGGGCTCATCTATCTCATCAGCCATGAAGAGGCCCTTCACCAGCCCATGTACTATTTCCTGGCCCTGCTCTCCTTTACTGATATCACCTTATGCACCACCACTGTTCCTAATATGCTGTGCATATTCTGGTTCAACCTCAAGGAGATTGACTTTAATGCCTGCCTGGTCCAGATGTTTTTTGTCCATATGTTGACTGGGATGGAGTCGGGGGTGCTCATGCTTATGGCCCTGGACCGCTATGTGGCCATCTGCTACCCCTTACGCTATGCCACCATCCTCACCAACTCTCTCATCACCAAGGTTGGTCTTGCCACCTTCTTGAGGAGTGTGATGCTCATCCTCCCATTCACTTTCCTCACCAAGCGCCTGCCTTATTGCCGGGGAATCATCATCCCCCACACCTACTGTGACCACATGTCTGTGGCCAAGGTATCCTGTGGAAGTTTCAAAGTCAATGCTGTTTATGGTCTGATGGTTGCTCTCCTGATTGGTGTGTTTGACATCTGCTGTATCTCCACATCTTACACTATGATCCTACGGGCTGTTGTGAATTTGTCCACAGCAGAAGCACGCCACAAAGCCTTTGGCACCTGTACATCTCATATCTGTGCCATTGTGATCACCTATGTTCCTGCTTTTTTTACTTTTTTCACCCATCGTTTTGGAGGACACAATATTCCCCACCACATACACATCATTGTGGCCAACATTTATCTTCTATTGCCTCCTACTTTGAATCCAATTGTTTATGGAGTCAAGACCAAGCAGATTCGGGAAGGTGTAATCAAATTTTTGCTTGGAGACAAGGTTGACTTTACCTCAGACAAATAAAACACAAATAGATGTGTTACTTGGGGAGGGAAAGAAAATAATGGAAAAATTTATAAAATATGTGAGTAAATAGGTACTAAAGTTGTGAGTCACTCTAATATGTAGAATATCTCTAGTCTTTGCAAGTACATACTAGAGGACAAGCCCCCAAAAGAATTTATTTATAAAAAATGGTGTATTCATTCCTACATGTTTAAACTTCAGTCACCTTCAAAGTACTCGCTGTTTGATGCAGTTCTATCTAGACACTTTTCCACTGCTCAGAACAGTTTTTGAACTCATCAATTTTGATGCCTTTTAGTGCTTCTGCCATTTTTTTTTTCACCTCTACTACATTGGCGAAATGTTTCCCTTTGAGGACTTTTTTCATCCAGAGGTGGAAAAAGAAAAAGTTGCTTGAGGCAAGATCAGGTGAATAGGGAGGGTGGGATACAGGGAAAATGTTGGTTTTGGTCAAAAACTGCTGAACACTCAGTGCAATGAGGGCAGGTGCCATCATAAATTACCCATCACGAAATGGGCAAACATGTTGAAAGAGTCTCCAAAAAAAATAAAATGCTCACTAAAGCTGAACATAGCCTCTTACTACAATGCTAGCTGGCACACTGATGCTTACGGATTCCCAGAACACATATCTAGCAGGGAAGCTACTACAAGGAGCCCACCCCTCAAAAAATAATTACCGTTTTTTGGGGTCTCCCTTTGTATTACAAAATGTTTTTTTTATGGACAAAGATCTACCAAAATAGAGGGTGCAGGTTTAAGAAGTTATGTATCCATTCCTTAGAGAGTTTATGTTTTTCTTAAGGGTTTGCAGACTCACATGTCTAGGATATTGGAAAGGTAACAAAATAAGGAATGTAGGCCTGGTGACAAGCTAAGCATTGTGTATAAGTAACACGAAGCATGCATGTCTCCTCCATGAAGAAAAAATTCTACTCAGATCTAGCACATTGTTGTCATAAAGTAATAAGGACCCAGTGTGCAATAGCTTCCAGCATTTTTGAAAAGATAAGTTGCATTTAAATGTCTTGTGAAATCTTCCAATATTATTGGCTAAATATCTTTAAAAACACCCTATAATTCATTCAAGAATTTCCAAAAGTTCTATTTGTCTCATATAATGAGTTAGTTGTGGGAACCAAGTGAGGATTTACTACATGAGTAAGTTGCATCCAGGTGAAGTTTGAGCTTCTAGCTTGCTCTCTCCTCACATGATAGAGGACCAAGTACCCAGTGTACTGGCATGTGTCCCTCTCTCTCCTCCTTCCCTACTTCCTCTAGCAGTGTTCAGCATCTGCCAATCCCACCATTGTGCTCGTGTGACCAGTGATCAGGGCCCACTAATGAGTGACAATATGTGGTATCCAGTTCTTTAGTTCTGTGATAGTTCACTTAGTATAATGATATTCAGCTGCATCCACATTGCTGTGAAGGTCACGACTTTGTTCTTCTTAATGGCTGCATAATATTCCATCATATGTATACATATATATATCACATTTTAAAACAATCCAGCTCACTTTTGATGGCAGATTCTATGCTTTTGCTATTGTGAATAGTGCTGTGAATAGTGCTGTGTTCAGGTGTCTTTTTTCGTAGAGTAATTTATGTTTCTCTGGTTGTATTCCCAGAAGAAGGATTGCTGGATTGTTTTGAAGTTTAATTTTTAGTTATTTGAGAAATTTCCACACTGCTTTCCATAAAGACCAAACTAGCTTATTCCTATCAACAGTGTAGAAGCATTCCTTTTTCTCCACAGCCGTACCAGCACCTACTGTTTTTTGACTTTTTAATGATAGCCATCCTTACCAGTGTGAGGTGGTATCTCACTGTAGTTTTGATTTGCATTTCTCTTATGATTAGTGAGGCTGAGCATTTTTTCATGTGTTTGTTGACTTCTTGTACGACTTCCTCTGAGAAGTGTTTGTTCATGTAGGATCTTCATTTAAAATTGATCTAAAATTATAATTGTCATGTTATCAACCAAGTAAGCAAAAACCTAAAGCTATTAGTATATATTATAATTTATATCTTCAATCATTCATTAATTTTTGAGACTTCACTTTAAGTAATATTGTTAGTCATAACTTAAATTTAATAAGGGGGAGGCAGAGTGCTATGCTTGTGGAGGGAAATAAAATAATGGAAAAACTTATAAAATATGTTAGTAAATAGGTACTAAAGTTGTGAGTCACTCTAATACGTAGAATATCTCTAGTCTTTGCAAGTACAGACTGTGCCAGTTCCTGGCCTTGGGGTACTTGGAATCTAGATGTGCCAGGGAGGTATGAGAAGAAACATATATGAAAGAAAGAGGAGAGATTTTTTAAAAATGAGTGCAGTGTGAAGGAAGCAAGCAATTAGCATGAAAGAGTTGGGGGAGATATTACATAAGTTTTAGATTCAGTTAGTCTCTATCGCTTCTCAGCCTTTTGGCTAAGATCAAGTGTAGATTCAATTAGTCTCAAGGTTTAAGTCCTCTATCTTTTAGTTTCTAGCTACTAGACTTGAACAAGCTATATAGCCCCCCTAAACTTTGGCTTACATATTTTCTTTCAAATGTGAAAGAGAAAACTTACTGCAAAGTTGCATCTGATTAAGTGCTTTGATATAAACAGAAGGCATGTAGCATTTCTGATATATACTGACAGTTTAATACATTTTACTTGACATTTTTATGAACTATTGGTTTCAAGTCAGATTCATTCTGAAACCACCACGGTTTGAGGAGAATCTTTTCTGGTTTCCACTGCATAGGCCATTAAAAAAATCAGTTTTGTATAGGTAAATTTTCAGTGAGTTCTCACAAACATGTTGTCAATATCAGCCAGTAAGATTTTCCAAGTACCCTCTATGTATCTGGCTCCATGTTATGCACTGAGAAATGTTATGCACCTTTTGAATACCTAAAGACTAGCAAATTCCTACCTTAACAGAGGATTTAAAATTCAATAAAACGATTACTATACATGATAATAAGGTAATTGTACATCAAAGACTATTTAAAAATGCAAAAATGGAATAATCATTGTTATCTGTTAAAGGTAGTAAGTAAATATTTTACAGGGAAGGTAGTATATAAGGTGCATCGTAAATTATATGCATATGTAAGAAAGAGCAAATGGAAACCACTTGGGAAAAGTTAATTATTTTGAAAAATTAAACAATATATACAAAATGTTAAGGCTAAACAAAGAATAAGTGTGGGCCTACAAATGTTTTATTATGTTCAGAAGCAGAAGAGAAAGAAGGAGTAAAAACTGTGACTAGAAAGGTACACTGAGACTCAGAAAGCACTTATCTTGTCTGTGTGTCTTGGCAAGGCCCCAGGCCTGCCTGCATTGCTCTCCAACTGTGAGAGATACTAAGTATATTAGAATTACCCTTAACCTTTAAACAGCTGCTGCGCAATGTATCACTTGTCTGCACTGCTCAGCTCTCTACCATAACTGCTGCCTCTTAACACTTGACACTTTGACCTTTGCCCTCCTCCAACTTTCTTTTTTCTTTCATTGAAACTCCATTTTCTCAGTTTCCACTCACTTCTTCAGTGCACCAACCTAGGTTCTTAGAACTCAATGCATTCCTGTTTACAATGGAAAGTCCTTATGTTTTCCTCCATAGTTACTTCCTTTCAAGTCTTGACTGTGCCCACAAAAAATGGTTTCAGGATAATAGCAACAAAACAAGCATAGCACTTACTTTCCAGATACTTTTAACGTATTGCATTTGATTCTAGAAACAGTTATAAGGATGGTACTATTTTATGCCCAGTTTACATATAAGCAAAACGAGTCACAAAGAATTTAATAACTTAATGAAAGTCACATAGCCAATAAGTGGCAGAGCTTGGATTTAAAAGACAATCTGGTTCTAGTGTCTTTGATTTTAATATAATAACTATAACTGTACCATCTCTACAAGTAATTAAAATTTGGAGAATTTATGACTAAAATGGTGAAAAGTGCCCTAATGATGACCCCCGCACTTGCTAAAGTAATGGATGTGAGAAAAAGGCTTATTAAAATACAAAGGCCTGCCATCAAATTGTTAAAGGTATCACATGATATTTTACAAATGTACACAATCTCATGACCAAACACCATTTCTGTCTTTTCTAACTCACTCTGACAAACGACTTTTACAGTGAGTATGAAATGACAAATTTGAGTAATTAACTACTTTATGTTGTAACGTCTGGATTTGCTCCCACCATGAATGTGAACATGAATTCCCTTCTCAATAGCAACTACATCAAAGATGTCTATCCTGCACGATATTTAAAAGTGAACTCTAGTATTCATAATTTGTTTATCTTGCTTTTATATTTTTATATAGCATATTTCTTTCTAAATTATACTCACATTCTATATATTCATTATGTTTTCTGTTTATGGGCTATCATTTCCCCAATCCTCTTTCGTACAGTAGAGTATCAAAAAAACATGGATCTTTGCCTGATTTGTTTACTGAGGGGTCTCAAGTACTACAATGATTGCCTGCCAAGCGGTAACTACAATAAAAGCAAATCACCAGGGCTCTAACCTAGACAAAGTGAGTAAAAACCTCCATGCTGAGAAAGGAACATTTAAATTGCCACCTGAAAGTAGAGAAAGAACCATATAGGCAAAGAGGAATAAAGATTTAAATATAACATTGTTTAAAAGTGTGATTATACTGTAAATAATTTAATACATCTCATTTTATTTCATAATACACTACAGGTTTTTTTAGTGAGATTAGACAGTACTTTTTCTTCTGAGCCTGTCTTATTTCACTTAAGCATAATATCTTCCAGGTTCATCCATGTTGGCAAAAATGACAGAATTTTCTTTTTAAAAAAGGCTTAATAGCATTTTATTGTGTATACACATCACATTTTCTTTAGCCACTTATATGTTGCTGGACATTTGTATTGCTTCTACCTCTTAGATATTGTAAATAGTGTTGCTATGAATATGAGTGTGTACATATCTTTTTGACTCATTGATTTCATTTTCTTTGTATATAATTCTAGAAATGGAATTGCTGGATCATATGATAGTTCTATTTTTTTTAGGAAACGTCATAAATTTTTCATAATGATTGTACCAATCTATATTTCATCAATTATGTACAAGATTTCTTTTACATCCTAACCAGCATTTGTTATCTCTTGTCTTTTTTTTTAGAAGTGAAAGTCAATAAAATTTCTTTTCTGATTTGGATGTGTGAGATGTCATGTCCAGGAGCTAGCTATGTTGTTCTCATGATTGAAAATTTTTACTTTTGTCAATTTTTTTCCTCTAGTCATGTTTTTCCTCTTGGTTTAAATTTTTGTTCATTTTAAACTCCCTTCTTTCATCCCCACATGTCTCTGATCCATGACTTTAACTAGATGATACAAGTTAAAGCTTTATTTTTAAATTTTTCCTCCTACACCTGGAATTAACCCATTGGACTTAAGGGGCAAAATAAATGGGTATTTATTTTGCATGAATTTTCTCACTGCTTGATGGGAACCACAGGTATTAAGAGTTTTTCATCTGGCCTCCCAGGATGGAAGTTTGAAGACAGCATGGAGAATCTTCACATAAGAGACAGCAATCAAAATAACGTCCAAAAGTATCATAGAGATCAGGATTAACCCAAATAATACATTGACCTTTATGCTAACACAGGCCAGGCGGGCAATGCCCATGTGTTCACAATAGGTATGAGGTATAATACTATGTCCACAGAATGAAAATCTTAGGAGAAGAAATACAAGAGGAAAAACCAGAGCAAAATTTTTCAACATTCCTACTCCAACAATAATACAAATTGTTCTGTTGGTGAGAATTGTGTTGTACCAGAGAGGGTAGCAAATGGCAACATAGTGATCAAAAGCCATGGCTACAAGCATGAACGTTTCAATGCCCATAAACAGGTGTATAAAAAACATTTGAGTTAAGCAACCACTAAAGGCAATCTTGCTGAAACCAAACCAGAATATGCCCAGCATTTGGGGGATGGTTGCCGTGGACAAACCCAGAGTGGAACATGGGCTGGTGAAGGCTGCGCTCAGTCTGGATCACAGAGAGGATGATGACATTCCCAAAGAGGGCAACTGGATACACTGTACAAAATGGGAAGCCAAGCCAGAGTTGCATATATTCCAGTCCTGGGATTCCCAAAAGCAGAAGGATGAGGGGTGAATACATGAGCTATTGGCTAAGAACATGCTGGCAAGAGCCTCTGATGACCCCACTCATTTGAAGAAATCTTTAGTTTTATATCACTTTCCAATGCCTCATCAATACTGTTAATACAGAATAAAAACCAAAAAGAATGTAATTATTAGTATTATATATTTTATCTTGGCATGCTAAAGAAAAATCATGTTTTCCCTCATACTGCCCACTTCTCTTTTACTTCTCATTAGTATAGATGGCAAGTGAAGGAGAATATTCTTTAAGAAATGAATGGGTATGTGGACATTGCACTAGATAATCTAAATTAATTTTAGTAAGAACTTAAACTAAGTCAGCTGATATTGGCCTCAACTTTTTGAAATATTTAATTATAAATTGGGAGAAAATGCACACTTTGATGTCTTACTGATAAATTTTTATAAGCCAGGAATATATGATATAATAGGTAATATTTTCGGTTTTTAAAGCATCCTTTCAAGATGTAGATTTAACTAGAAACATGATTCCAGCACATATCTTTGGGCATTTCCACTTATAAGCCATGGACCTTTATTTCTGCTCCTTATATGGCCTATCTTTCTACCTCAACCTGCCCATAAATAAATTTCATCAATCTAACCTGTCCTTGATTCTTCTAAATTTTTGTTACTATCTTTTATTTTGTTATCAGTAGATGAAGACATTCACTTTGTTCTTTGAAAAAAGAACCCTTCCATTGGTGAGATAACTGATTTCACATACTGCATTGCAACATCATTGATTTAGCTATGAAACCATTATTTTTTAAAGATTTACCTGGGTTTAAAGTACTTACTAAACCCTTTAGACTCCCCTATTTATTTGTCCTATTCCTCACAGGAGATGTGGCCTCACTTCATCACCACATAATGCATATCATATCTCATTTGTTTCTAAATGAGAATTCTTGGATATGATTATTATTTTCATTTGTATTATCATTGCTATTAAAAGGAAGATAATCGTAAAATAGTGGTGTCATATGTATTAACTTATTTATTAACGCTAGATTATTAATTTTAACACTTAATATTATTTATTTTACAAGAAAAATTGATACATATAACATCACATTTTACTCATATGAAACACGAGGAAAACAGGACAGGTCTTAGTCCCTAATTTATTTTCTGTCTGGATCATAGGTGCATGCCTCCATACTTAAAATGAAGCTGCTCTGTCACAATCACCCAAATGTCTGACCACTTGATATTGCTAAGGTTCTTTTCAAATGTATTTATTCCCTGAATTTTGTTTATGCTGAAATATTTAGACCTTTTTCATTTTCTTGAGCTAGATTGCTCATCACGATCAAGTACCCTCAGGTTTCCTCCCAATTTGCTCGTTACTTTCCACTACCTCTGGTATATTTTACTAATGTAGTTGGTCTAAATTCACATTTGTAAAAAAAAAAGGGAGCAAAAAATGAGTGGGTTCTTAATTATAATCTATAAAGAACAGTTCTTGAAGAAGATGGAATAGTGTTAATAATGGGAAACACGACATCTCCCTAGGATCCATAAGAGATTTTAGGAAATCAAGTACTTGAGATTTTAGGAAATCAAAGTAGGACATTTTAAGAAAAAGAGAGCCATAATCCTGTGCTAAAAAGATGTACTCTCTACATTGGAAATGTACTTGTTGAAAGGATCCCAAGACAGGGAAAGAAAGAAGGGATCAGCATCACCCTCCTATTAGTGCTCCAAGCTTACATTTTCGTAACCCATATGCAAAAAGGCCTTTACTGAACTTGGTGTTGTGACTTCTAATACTCTATCAGAAACCTCTTATTCTACCTCATAGCACTTTGTGTGACTATTTAATCAATGTCTGTGTTCCCATTTAACTGTGTCATGAAGAATTGATGGGGGAGGCAGTAAGTGTATTTTGCTCATCGTTATTTCACTAGAACAGCATCTGATATATAGCTGCCACTCAAAACACATTTGTTAATAAAAACCTAAATAAGCAGGTAATTATTAATTTTAACTTTTGGTTAAAAGTCTTCATGTTAAAAAGATATGACAGAAATTACACAATATATCTGGCAGCTAAAGTTAGAGAAATGAAAAGAAAAACTGTAACCCTCCTAACGAGGATACAGCGGGTATGAAAAGGAGAATGACTCTTTATATAATCAGAGACATTCCTTGTCAGGAAAACCATCAATGGGCCTGTGATAAAATAAAGAGAGATGACAGGGCAGATATTCTAGGGAGAGTTTAATCAAAGCAGGTGATCATAATTAACCAGAAGTGGAAAGTAAGATATGATTGATGGACTTATGTATACTTTATACATTTTTTTGAAATCCCTGCCTATTGTGCTTCTCTATGGCATCAATGAAACATAAGTAAGATAGTTTTCAAATAGTTCATCTCCCCACCTGACTTTTTTCATATTTTACTATATCATCTTGTTTTCAGCATTTATCATTCATTATTCATCAGTATTTATCACATATTAAAATATCAAAACAAATAGAATCGTGCAAGGGATATAAGAACAATATTGGAGATTTGCAAAATCTGTAATCAGAGCCTTAAAGTTGCAAGGAAACTCAGGGAGCCTCTATGAACAAAAATAAATAGACTAGGAGAGATAGAGTAGGAGAGGGATTGCTATAAAAATAGCCTCACTCTGCATGCCAGCTATTTAGGGGATGTTCATTTTCATTACGTAGGCGATCTTTATCCTTACGTAGAATGAACAGCAAAAGATTAGGAACTGTGTTAAAAGCGGAAATATGTTCCATTAAGCATTCTGCAAGACTGGATAAAGGAAGATTTTTCCCTGAGATCAGAATTATTCCTCCACACAATACTAAGCATACTTAGTTGAGGAGAAGCTTCTTACCTCTCAGGAATCTTCAATATCTGAGAAAATCTGAAGACAGAGTAACGCTAAAAATACTCTGGTTAAATGCTATCCAAGGGTGTTTTCCTTGTAAGAACTATATGCCAGATATAAATCAACTTAAATAAGAGCCATCCTCTCAACACATACCAAAAAGATAGAATAGCTAAATAAATAGAGTCTCATGATCTGGGAGAAGGAAAGAGGAGCAGAGAAAGTAATGCCTATTGTCATCTCTATGAGGGGAAAAAGGTGTTTTTTTTTTAAAAAAAAAAAGCTTTTTTTCAATTGTTATGTGTTTTATCTTAGCTCATATATTTAGGGTTAAAATAACTTTGTAATATGAAAGACTGTAAAGCAAGAGTTGATATCTATGTAAACATGCAACCATACACGTACATGTCAGCATGAAAGAAATCTATTGTGTGCTATTCAGAAGCTACTTAAAATTATTTGGAATCTGAAAGTATTAAATTACTGCTGTTCAACACCATCAGTGACAATGAAATAAAGATAAAATATATTGATCTGGAAAAATTTGAAAGTGCCATTTTTTAGATCTTAAATACAAAAACATTCTGAAATAGCTAGTAACAGGATAAAGTTCAGTAAGGTTAGCTAAAAATTAGAACTGACAAAGGCGTATGATAGAGACAAAGGGAGAGAGAGAGGGAGAGAGAAGAAAGAAGACAGAAGATATAAAAGAGAAGACAGAAGAGAAGAAAAAGGAGGAGGAAGAAATTCAACAATATCTCAACAAAATCAGTTGCTTTTTGGCTTATTTTTCTTTATTGTTAAAAGTAGTCATTGTAAAAAATGATAAAATACTAAAATATGAAGAATCACCTGAAATTCTACCAGTTATAAAAAAATGTATAATATTTTGGCTTAAAATCTACAAATTAATGTTTATATCATTAATATTTATATCATATACATATTTAACAGGGGGATTAAATCAATAGATCCATAGATCTGAGACTAAAGCTCTTCAATCTATGTGATTGACATGTATGGCAGCCAAGCCTGTATCCAACTCACCAACCTTAATTATAGCCAATATTGAAAGAATCTGCAATGTCGACTGGTAATTGCTCAAAGTATGTATCAGCTCCATAACTGTGGTTCAGAGAGAAAAGTTTATACTGGTATTGAAAATCTTCTGCCCAACCAGGAATAGCTGCTCTTCTGGGGCTCCAAAGGAAGGAGTGAGAAAGACAAATAATTCATAAATTCCCACCATTTATGAATTTTAAAAAGTACATGTGCAAGTTTCTCCCCATAGTCACCAACTTGTAAGAAATTCTCATTTTATAACTACCCACTTTCGAATTATTCTGTTGCCATTAATCCCACAAGAATAATGTCTGAGCCTATTATCTTCTCTAATGACAGCCCACTTTTTCCCCAGCAAATATGGTTTACTTTTTCTAGAAATGATGTAACCCATTGAGCATTTGCTTAAGATTATGTGCTTGCATAGGTTTTGCATCTGTAATTCATTCCCCTAAGAAGTTTATATGCTGGTTGTGTAGAGAATGCTAACCATGTATAAATATGCAAATAATCAAATTTTAAGTTATATGATGATAAGTTTAGAGTTATGGAAATTCAGAGAACCACTATGTTTTCTTAGCTTTCTAACTCAATTTCCTTTAGATTAGGGTTGAAAAGTAACACAATAAAAACTGCAAAGTGAAATAGAAGCAAACATGATTTAAGGACATCAAAGAAAAATTATGTATTATGTGTAGGCCTGTATGAATATAATATCATGAGACACTGGCTTTCTTCTGAGGAAAAAAAAAATCAACTCAAGCAACTGTCAACTGACAGCTGTTCTGGAATTGACATCTTGACCACGATGATGTCTACTTAACAAACGATTTCACAAAGTATAAGCATCAGACAAATTTATTCTGTGTCCCTGATAATATATTGAAATTTAAAGACTTTCCTTTAGTCACGTGTGAGTAGAGACAAAAAAAAAATACTATCAATTTTTTTAAAAATGTACTAATATAAGTGACTATGGCTATCTTACCAAATATAGTTTTAGCCCTACTCCCCTACTTCTTTCTTCCTACCTCTTATTAAAAAAAAGTTCATATATCCAATAAGATGTAGCACCTCTTCTTAAAACCACCAGCTTCTGAGAGCAATCTCCAAAATAACTCAAATCCAATATCACCATTAGCACCAACATCTCATCCTTGCATATAAGTCTCCCATGTTACAGCAAGTAATACATCCTTTTTTTTTTTCCCATAAGAGTATCCCTGGCGGTTGTTGGCTAGCGGACATCAATATTGTCAATGTATGAGAGTACCAGTTGCTTCACATGGTCACCCAAGGGGGTGAAAATGTGGTTTATACATGTAATAGAATGCAATTTGGTCTTTAAAAAGAGGAAAGTTCTGCAATACACAGTGATATGGATGAAACTTAAGACATTATATTAAGTGAAATAAACCAGTCACAGAAAAAATACTAAACAATTCCACTTATATAAAGTATCTAAAATATTCAAATTCGTAGAGTCAAAGAGTAAAATGAAGGCTACCAGGGGCCAGGGGAGGGGAACATAGGGAATTTCTATTTAAAAAGCATAAAGTTTTATTAAGCAAGGTAAATATGATCTAGAAAATCTGATGTACATAATTGCACCTATAGTCAACAATAATGCATTGTACACTAAAAAAACTTGTTAAAAGGATAGATCTCATGTGAAATGTTCTCACCACAATAGTGTAAATTAAATATATATATGATATATTCAATCTGTTGACCACATTTATTTCTGGGGAAGGATGTAGAATTGGAGAGAAATTTAAAAAAAGGAGTTTGCATTTTTTCTTTACTTACTTTTGTATTGCTTGAAGGTTTTCATAATACAAATTTATTATTATAAAAAAGAAAATATTATGATTTCCTCTATCCTCTGAATAACTGGAAATTTGGATATTAGTTTATGTGTATTCAATTTCATAATTCAGTCTTTGTGTTATTACTCCTGTTCTTAAACTTTAAATAAAGTAAATTTATATATATAATATGTTATGATAATATATAGCAATGTTTTTGTAATATACATTACAGTCATGCATCACAACAATGAGGATGTGTTCTAAGAAATGTGTCACTAGGTAATTTTGTCATTGTGCAAACATCATAAAGTATACTTACACAAAACTAGATGGTAAATATTTATTTTATTTTTATGTATTTTTAATTAGGAAAATCAAATGTCCCAGTACCATTACAGAATATTAGTCACTTCTACTTGAACTTCAATCTCAATATCAAGTGCCATATATCAGGTTTTAAAATATGCTCCATTATAATCTTATGGGACCTCTATTGTATATGAAATAGCATTGCTGACTGAAATATTTAACAATTATTTTTCTATCTGGGTCGTTTAACTCAATATGCTATTGGTAGTTATAGTTCCTTCTTTCTCATTGCTATTTAGTATATCACTGTGTAAACATCAAACTATATTCATGCATTCTATTATAAATGTAAATTTTAGCGCTTTTATCAGCTGTTATATATAGTACTTCTGTGATAATTGATGCACACATCTTTAGGTGAAAATATGTAATGATGTTGTTGGATAAATACCTCGGAGCAGAATCTGGGGATCATAGAACATGCATATAATTAGCTTTCAGAGTATACTATCAGTTTTTAAAAATGATTTTACAAATTTATCTTCTCACTATCAATGTATGAGGAGTCTGGATACTCTACACATTTCTTACCACATAACTTTTTTATTTTAGCCATTTTTTGTCAGTGTACAGTGATACTACATAGTGGTTTTACATATTATTTTCCTTTCATGTTCACTAGTAATTTAGATATCCTTCTACAGAAACAAAACAAAAATACTCCCATGCAAATCCTTGATCATTTTTCTATGTGGTGATGTATTTTTCTTACTGATTAACAACAATTATATATTCTTATATTCTGTACATTTGCCATTTGGTTTGCTAATTTTCTCTGTTACTAGTATATTTGATGAAACAAGTTCTTAATGTTAACATACACTGACTAATTAATATGCTTCCAATATTGTTTTAGACTCTCCTAATTGTAAGGTCATGAAGATATGCTCTTTGTTGCCAAAAACGGTATCATTTTTCAAGTTTACATATATTAGCCACTTGGAAAGAGTGTGGTATGGTACGAGAACAAAAAGCACATAATCACTCTTGGAGTTTCCTCCAAAATTTGACACAAAACCCTTCTACAAATATTTTTATTTGCCACAGCAAGTTACAAGAGCCAAATCTATCTATTGAGGCAGGGCATGTGCAATTACCCTATGTTCCTAAAAGGAAAAAAAAAAAAAACTGGAAATGTTGGTAAACATGTAATTTCAAATTATTGCCCCAGGCAGATATTTTGAAATTCATCTTCTAATTATTAAAAAGACTATTTTCAATTTGTATGCTATTCTTTAAAGTCTTCAGGAGTTTTTTTAAGTTCCTGTGATTATTTTATCAAAGGCTAAGTTGTGTAAATAATATTTTTAATTTTTGCATTTATTTATATCTGAATGTATATAATTTTTGTTTGCTATGCAGCAATAGACAAGCTTCTGTGCTGTTTATTCAGCTGACTAAAGGTTTCTCAATTTACCTTGAGTCAGAAGACTGAAAATACAGGCTAGCTAGAATTATTAATTAGATTTTTTTTATTCAATTGACCTGGTATGTTTTCTTGGTCAATTAGGTTTGCTAACTACAAAAAATTTATAAACTCTAGCCTTAGGGATATTTTTAAAAAACAAATATGATACATGAACATCTAGACTGTCCTGTTAACAATATTTTTTCCTAGAATTATAACAAAATTTAGAAAGTACCACCTACTAATTATCTATTTATGACATTTTATGATCATACAGTAGAATTTACATGCTCATAAATTGACAAAGAACTAGAAGTTTTAATTGAAGAAAGAGAGATAACATAATTCTGGTAAACTCACTTGACTGCAGTTTCAAATAAAAGACTAGATCTATAGTTTGTCATATGATTATGACAGAAATAAAAATAAGTCAAATATATATTTTAGTTTTATGTGGCTATCTTCAATTTGTTGCCTTAATATTTGGAGTGTTTATTTTATATCATTACAAGGTTTCTAAAAATCCTGTCCCACATATAAACTAACAATATACTACAGTATATTGTTTTTACCCTTCATAGTCTCTCATCTTTGGTTTCTCAGGACATAAGATGCTCCCATTTTTTTCTGTCTCTCACAAAACAGCTAAACATAACTTGACACATAAATATTAGTCTAGTGAATGTATCCTCAATAATTATTTGCCATTATTTCCTGTTTTCTTTTGTCCATTCCTAAATGCAGGGTCTCTGTTTCCCCAGGTACTCAGATGAAAACTCTCAATTATAATCTGATATGGAAACTTGTCTAAACCACAGTTAACTTATTTAAAAATGGAATATTTAACAGTTGCCAAATCATAGAATTTACGTAAAAAACCACTGTGTTGATGTATTTAAAACAGTAAATGCTAATGAGTTAAATAATATCATTAACATTTTGAGAATCTTGTAACCAAAACTATCTTCAATGCCTGAACAATTTTTATTCTATTGCTCTCATATTCCCTTTGGTGATTCGGAAATTGCTAAAATTTTAAAGCTATATGGCCTATTTTTCTACTTCCCTCTAACAGTTAGATTTTTAGGCAAAATATTTTATATCACCAAGCACTAAGCTATTAATATGAAAACAAGTTACTCTTTTTAGGGTTACCTTGATTATAAAAATAATATAAATATAAGCACTTTGTGAAAGATGTAATATTTATAGATCAAAATATTATCATAAATAAACTCATTACTATCCTTAAAACTCAAAGGGTTGTGGAGAAAAAAATGTCATTACAGCTTATATTCACCTTTGCACCCTGACGTCTATCTTTTAGGCAATAAACCTCTTCTAATAAACATACAGAATAAATATGAATTGTATGGCATTTTAAGATGACTGGTGGTTACCCCTCTTTTTTGAAAAAAATTCTTAATACTCGCCCTCGAATCTGTTTGGTCCTGACTCCATAGATTACGGGATTGAGAGCCGGGGGAACAACCACATATAAGTTGGCTAAGAGGATGTGTATAAATCGAGGGATGTTGTGGCCAAAACGATGTGTCAAAAAAGAGAAAAATGCTGGTGTGAAAAAGGCTAATATAACCCCAATGTGAGAGCCACATGTATTGAGAGCTTTAAGCCGGGCATCCCAGGAGGGCAGAGAAAAAACTGCAAACAGTATCCTGATATAAGAAAGAATAATAAAAATTACATCTAATAACAAAATAAACATATCTCCAAGGCCAAATATTATGTTGACTTTGATGCTGGCACAGGCCAGACGGGCAATGCCCATGTGCTCACAATAGGTATGAGGGATGATATGATTCCCACAGAAGGGCAACCTCAGGAGAAGAAACACCAGTGGAGCCACCATGCACAGACTCCGCAGGATAGCAATGGCTACAATGAGGCTGATGATTTTGCTGGTGAGGATCATGGTGTACCGAAGGGGCCTGCAAATGGCAACGTAGCGGTCAAAGGCCATGGCCACCAACACAATGCTCTCCATGGCGGTGAAAAAATGGATGAAGAACATCTGGGAAAGACAGTTTTCAAAAGATATTTTCCTGAGACGGAACCAGAAGATGCCCAGCATTTTGGGGATGGTGGCTGTGGACAAGCCCAAGTCAATGGAATCAAGCATGGCCAGGAAGTAGAACATGGGCTCATGGAGACTATGCTCAGTCTGGATCACAAACAGGACAGCAGCATTCCCCAGGAGGGCAATGAGATACACACACAAAAAAGGAAATCCAATCCAGATGTGTACATCTTCTAGCCCTGGGATTCCCAGCAATAGGAATGAAGAAGGATGGAGTTGGGTGTCATTAGTAATAGACATTTTTCCTGCCACTATTGGTAATTGTGCATATCAGAATTTGAGCTTGACCTCTCATTAGTAATTCTTGCTCCACTTCCTTTTTTCCAGACTACTGGAAAAATGTAAAATAACACTTTAATATTAATTTTCTTCCACTCAATGTTGTCAACACTTTCTGCCATCCTTATCTGAACATCAGATGCTTCCAAAAGTAAAGTCAGCCATACTCTTCTACAAATTCTTTCATACATAAAACGTTAAACAAAAAGAGAGAGGAGAAAAAAATCTATCAGCTGAATATTCAGAGTAAGGAGTTAGAATAATCAAGGTATTTGTTCTTTGCATCTTCTAGTGTTACACATATTGCAGTTAATAAACATGAAAAACGCTTTAGCACATGTGATTCAATCCATTATCCTATTGGGCAACTTGAAGATCATTAGTATATATCATGTCTTGAGAAGACCCATCAGGGATACTTGAAGTGTTTCTGATTTCTTGAGCTCTACTATATCCAAATTCTACCTAACCCTGCTTGTATATGAAAAGGGGCATGTCACTTTAGATATCCTTGAGATTGGAGTCCAACAGACCTATTCTCTATCCCATATCTTGATATTTTTTCTATATGATGTTTAAGTACTAAATAAAAATAACTTATTAAGTGGTTTGTGATATAGCAACTAGCTTGAGTGGCAAAATGTTAGATTTATTAATCCTGAATTAACATTATAAAACAATCAAGAAAAGATAAGTTTATTATTGGGCAACTTCCTGATGAAACAATTTTGAAAGCAATGTGGAATGACATATTCTAGAGGTGAATGCCCGGAAATTGTGGGTGTTCTTATTTGAGTGTTGCCCATCAGAGACAAACGCATAAGAAAATCATCAAAGCTGCCTTTAACCCAGAATAGAACCAAACTTTAGCAAAGACTAGTGTTCAGCTAGGACCCATTTGGAGTAGCAAAAAAGAAGTGTTATTTGGAGATCATTTGATAAAATACAAATTAAAAATTTGAATAAGACTTGATCAATGTTCTTACAA
The DNA here is from genome assembly GCA_963574415.1 of Tarsius wallacei. Lineage (NCBI taxonomy): Eukaryota > Metazoa > Chordata > Mammalia > Primates > Tarsiidae > Tarsius > Tarsius wallacei. Next base: position 6,890 of record CAUYQG010150593.1, on the reverse strand, counting down.
TGTAGTGGGGGAGATATAAATGAAAAGATACAATCATAATAAAATGTTGTATTATGGTAGAAAAATATAGAAAATTCTGTCATTATAGATTAGAACAAATAAAGCTCCATGAAGGAGGCAAAAATAAATCAAGACCAACTGTATTTTTACAGACAAATAAGTACAGGAAATTTGTTTTAGGTAGAGAAATAATTAAGTAGGAAATGAGAACAAAAATCAAAATTGTCAGTGGTCCTAAATTGTAGGATAGATCTCTATTCAGGACATGAACTTTTTGGCCCTCTATGTGACTGTCTCCAGATTTTGGAGATTTATGACTCTACTTTTTTTTTTTTTTTTTTTTTTTTTTTTTTGAGTTGGAGTCTCACTCTGTCGCCCAGACTGGAGTGCAGTGGCCGCTTCCGGCAATCCACTCACCTCAGCCTCCCAAGGCGTGAGATTACAGGCTGAGCCACCGAGCCGGGCTTATGACTCTACTTTTAAATGAATAGTGCCTGGGTCAGTCTCAAGTCCTGCTGGAGCATAAGGTTGCAAGATTATTATGGTTTTATTTGTTTATTTTTTAAAAGCCCATCTTGTTCTCAACTCTGATTAATCAGGAGCATTCCAAAAAATTGGCACCCTCCTAGGAGCTGAAACAACTACATTTCCAACTGAATAAACAATGAGAAAACTAACTGGTCAGTTATGCATTTCATAGAAGTATATACTTATCTATTCTACCATGTATTCATAGATCTTCAGATCACTGCCAAATACAGTTATGAGACTAGGCCACCCTATCCTCTTTGAGGCAATGCCTTCTAATATCCTAAAATAAACTTGAATCAAACAGCAACTTTCTTAATTCCATATCAAGTTAATATTTACCATATTCCACAGCCTCTACCTATCCACCTAATTTGCCCCACATACATGAACATCATTTTAGGTCCTGAAACTGATAAGAAGAATAAATTACCTGCACCAGTGGTTTGTCACCAGGGCTGATTTTGCACCTAGGATATATTTAACAATGTCTGGAGACGTTTGTGATCATCACAACTTAGGGCAAGTACTACTGAGTAGATGCCAGAAATGCTGCTAAACATCCTTCAATGCACAACTCCCTAAAACAAAAAATTATCTGACCCCAAACTTCAGTAATGTTGAAGTTGAAAAACCCTGGTATACACCTTTTCTTCTTATCTCTGCCTAATTTCTAATCCCATGGCCTATGGTTTTATAAAATGACCTGAACTACCCACATGTTATCCCATTTCTCAACTGCCTTCATACCTTATCTTGGATCCTATTTAAAAAGAATTAAATGCTACCAGCATTCATGATTGTACTTCATAATTTATTTGTTCATAAATTTTTTTATTTAAAAATCATACATGTTCTCATATACTATGCCTGACAATGTGTTAGGTACAAGGAGTATAGTATTTGGTCTCTTTGTATTCATATTTTGTCCCTAGCAAATAAGATGAGAAAAAGCTGAGCTAATACAGAGTTTTGTCTGTCTGCATCTTATCTACAGTTTCATGTGTAGGACTATAGATGCAAAGTGATGCATGTTCATGTAGGTCAAGGTGTAGCCATGATAGTTTATGGGTATACAATTTGAGTACCCGAAGCTTAAGTGTACCCTTTCTTAATCCTTTTCCTAATTATCTGTAATACATTTACTTGTCCCCCCAATTCTATCATAAGTTAGCACGAACTCATGCCCTATCCCTCATGTTATTTCCCATAGCCCTATAACAAAGCCTTACCTTGCGTTTCAAATATTTCTAAGAAACTGAACTTTGAAAGCACCATCTGACATCTCTATGAACTCACACTTTCCTAATAGAAGATAGACATTTATAGTGATACAGTAGCTCTGTTTCCACTGGGATGCGGACTGTAGTCTCCCTGGGTTCTTCCCCAGTCTAAGTGATATTCACTGGAGAGTTTACCTAAGAAATCTTCCTCCTTACACTGGAACTATGGGGAAAGAGTTATTTCTACTCTTTCTCTTGTAATGATAGATTTCTGTATCTTTTCTGCTTTTCAAATGTAGTTAAGATGAATCTTTGTCATTTTCTACTATGGCATGTTCCATCTGTTTTTCATTGCTTTTTTTCTACATCTACTCTGTTATAGCTTAAATATTGATGCGGCCATAACTCTTTTGCTCTACTCCTCATGGACTTTGTAGGTGAATGACTGAATAAGACAACAAAGACATGAGGGACCAGAATCCAGGAGAAAGGAAAGCTCACTAAGGTGAGCATAACTTCTTCCTCCATTTTTCCACTGGCGGTTTAATAATAATAGGATCAGGGAAAGACCCAGATGACCAGGGCAGAAGAAAGTCACTCATATGCAAGGAAACTCACAGATCTTACAGGAAAAAAAATGCATGCCATGATATGAGGAACCAAGATCTCACAATGGGAAGAGGTGCAAAAACAGTGAGCTCAAAAATTAACACCTCTCTTCCTATAGAGTTATTTCCTTAATATAGATCTTCATAAGGCAAATGGAGAAAGCAGACATAAAGCAGATCATAATTCTGACAGTCATGTAGGGCTAAAAAGACATAAATTAGTGTTCAGAGATAGCAGGAAGGATGGGGCATAGTAAAAACTTCTGAAAAACTACACCCCAAGAGTAGATAGTTTTACAAAAATTATATAGTGATGAAATCTGCCAAAAGACAAAAAAGTATTTTCTGCAACAAATAAAGTGTTCAGAAGCTTCTACATTTTTCAAAAAAATTATCTGGGTTTTAATTTAAAAATCTACTAGAAAAAACAAGAAAGCAAGCAAAAATAAAAAAGAAAACAAACTTACTCATACAACAATTGAATACTGGGCATATCATACAGAGACTCCGGGATTACTCTGACCAATATATTTAAGAAAATAGATAACAAGGTGGAGAATTTCAAAAGAGATCTGGGGTGCAGAAGAAGAAACAAAAGGAGATTCTAAAAATTAAGACCAATAATAATAACAACAAAATAAGAACTTGAGAGATGATCATAAGAGAATATTGGTTATTCTTAAGAAATCTTAGAATAGGGGTCAGAAAGCTATAAACTATGGGTCAAATTCATCTCATGGCCTACTCTTTTTCAGTCAGCAGGCTAACAACAATTTTGCATTATGAAAAGGTTAATGAAGAAGGAGAAGGGGGAGGAAAAGGAAAAGAATATGTGACCCATACGATACGAGACTCACAAAGCCTACAATATTCACTGTCTGACTTTTTACATACAGTATGTGCAAATTTCTGGTTTGAATTTGTTAAATTAATATAACAAGATAAAAACAAAAGAAACAAAAATAATTTTTAAAAAACATAGAAATAAGTACTGAAAACATGTAATAAGATTAAGTCATTAAAATTAATACAGTGGTTTAAAATTTCCCACAAGTTATTTGACTCACTTTTCATCAAATATCAATAAAGTATAAAAGTGACACTGTTTTTGCTTAGTTTAGGTCATAAAAGGCCATTCATTCACATGAGCTGTTAAATAAATTTGTTCTGAGAAATCTAATCTACAAGGAGACTTAGTAGAGAAAAGAAGAGCCTTCCCTGCTTTATATCTTTCTGAATTCCTGAACTTCAGAATCTACCCACACAATAAAATATTCAATTTGCTCTTTTACATCAAGTTTGGGGGTGCATTATATGTAGAAATAAAAAAGCAAACTAAAATTTGTTATCTTAAGTTAGGTTTCATTTTAATAAAATCAAAAACATATGTAATAAGTTTGGGAGCCATGCATCAAGTAGAAGACTGATAGGCCTTAAGTAGACTTAAGGTTAGGAGAAAAAGAAAAGTGAAGAAGACAAAATGGGGAACTAAAAGAAAAAAAAATTATATAGAGACAGAAATGCTGGTCAAACTATATTGCCTTCAGTAACATGAAAAATAGAAAAACTCAAAATGCATCAGTGGATTTGGCTAAAGAGATTTCCAGACAGAATGTTAAGAGTGCCAAGTGATGTCTTTTAACTGTCTATAACAAACTTTGGATGGAGACAAATGAGTTATAAACAGAATTTTCCATTTTCAACCAAAATCTTAAAATAAATAAATAAAGGATCCAGTACTCCTTAGCTTCAGAAACCAAGCCAGTTTTGTATTCTCATACTCTTCTGACTGCAAGACTTCTCAAAACAAGAGATGACTTCAAGACAAAGATCAAATAAAAACTGTGACTGCAATGATGCCCACTTTGAAGAAAACTTTCTTTCCACTGAGACAAGAAAGAAAAAAAATTGTTTTCTTAGTTTTCATTGTAAAGGTCTTTGTTTAGGGAGATGCCAAGGTATTTCATATGTTTTTGTGGCTATTGTGAATGGGATTGTGTTTTTTATTTGGCTTTTTGTCTATTGTTGGCATATAGGAATGAGACTGTCTTTTGCACATTTATTTTATACCGTGAGACTTTGCCAAAGTACTTTATCAGTGCAAGCAGGTTTTTGACAGATTCTCTTGGATTTTCAAGGTACAGGAAGGATCATGTTATTCACAAAGAGAGATAACTTGACTTCTTTTCCTATTTGGATACCCCTGATTTCCTTCTCTTGTCTGATTGCTTTAGCTCCAACACTACGTTGAACAGGAGGGACAGTCTTGTCTTGCTCCAGTTTTCAAGGGAAATGATTCCAATTTTTGTCTGTTTAACAATATTTTGACTGTGGGTTTGTTGTAGATAGCTCTTACTATTTTGAGGTATTCCATCTATGCCTAGGTGTTCAAGGGTTTTTATCAAGAAGGAATGCTAGATTTTATCAAATGTTTTTGCTGCATCTAATGATATATTCATATGGTTTTTATTTTTAAAACTGTTGATGTATTTAATTATGTTTATGATATTGCAGATGTTGAACCATCCCTGCATTCTGGAGATGAAGCCTACTTGTTCATGGTGGAAGATTTTTGAGATATGTTGTTGGATCAAGTTTGCTAGAATCTTGTTGAGAATTTTTGTATCTATGTTCATCAGGCATACTGACCTGAAGTTCTCTTTCTTTGTTGGATCATTACCTAATTTGTGTATCAATGTGATGTTAGCTTCATAAAATGATTTGGGAAGAGTTCTGTCTCTCTCACTTGCCTGGAATACTTTCAATAGGATTCATATCAGCTCTTACTTGTATGTTTTGTAGAATTCTGCTGGAAAGCTGTCTTGTCTAGGGCTTTTTTTTTTGGTAGGTAATTTTCTTATAACAAAGTCAATTTCCTGAGTTGTTATTGGTCTATTTAGGGTCTATATTTCTTTTTGTTTCAACCTTGGGAAGTTGTGATGTCAGAAAGTTCTCCATATCATTTAGGTTTTCAAGTTTGTTTTTATACAAGTGTATATAGTAATCTCTGATAATCTTTTGTATTTCTTTAGGGTCAGTTGTGACTTGATCTTTTGCATTTCTGATTGCGTCTATTTGGACTTTTTCTCTTTTTCATGGTCAATCTGGTTAGGAGTCCATCCATCTAATTTATGCTTTCAAAGAACCAGCTCTTTGTTTCATTGATTTCTTTCTGTGATATTTTTGTCTTCTATGTCCCACATTTTGGATTTTATTTTGGGGATCTGGATTCTTCTGAAGTTAGGGTTTTGGTGGTCTTGTATTTCTGACTCCCTTAGGTGATTTGTTAGGCTGTTAACTTTTGATCTTTCCATTTACTACATGAGTGTTTGTAGAGATATGAGTTCCCAACTTAGTACTGTTTCCATGGCATCCCAGAGGTTTTGGTAAGATATTTCTACATTTTCATTTGTTTCCAGAAATAAATCAAAGGAGACACAAACAAATGGAAAAATATTCCCTGCTCATGGATTGGAAGAATTAGCATTGTTAAGATGTCCATCCTACCACAGGCAATCTACAGATTTAATGCAATCCCCATTAAATTTTATCAACATCATTCTTCTCAGACCTGGAAATGAAACTACAGAAATTCAGATAGATACATAAAAGACCTCAAATAACCAAAACAATTCTTACCAAAAGAAACAAAATGGGAAGTACCACACTTCCAGACTTTAAACTTTACTATAAAGCTACTATAATCAAAACAGCTGGTATTGGTATAGGAACAGGCGTATAAACCAATGGAATAGGATAGATATTCTGGAAGAAAAATTTCAATTTCTCAACTTACCTCCAACAAAGTTTCCCCCAACAACCACTGGGGAGAGGAGAACCTGTTCAATAAGCGGTGCCATGAAAACTGGCTGGCCACATGCAGGAGACTGAAACAGGACCCCTACCTATCACCATCAACTCTAAATAGTTCATACACCTAAACGTAAGACCTCAAACTATAAGAATCCTAGAAGAAAATGTAGGAAACACCCTTATGGAAATGGGAATAGGTAATCAATTCCTGATCAACTTTCCAAAATTGAGTGGCATAAAAGATAAGATAAACAAATAGGACCTCATGAAACTGAAAAGATTCTGCAAAGCAAAAGAAGTCATTAAGAGAATGGGGAGACAGCCCACAGAATGGGAAAGAATATTTGCCAACTGTATATCTGAAAAAGTCCTAAGATCCAGGATCAACAAGGAACTCAAATGTGCTGAAAGAAAAAAAAATCCCTATTAAAAATGGGCAAAAGGTATAATAGACACTTCTCAAAAGAAGACATACCAGCAGCCAAAAGATACATGAAAAAGTGCTCAGCCTCACTAATCATCAAAGAAATGCAAATTAAAAGCACACTGAGATACCACCTAATTCCAGTCAGGATGGCCATATTAATAACTCAAAAAACAACAGATGCTGGATACACTCTTGGTGGACGTGTCAATTAGTACAACCTCTATAGAAAACAGGGTGGCAATTCCTAAAAGATCTAAAAATTGACCTTCCATATGACCCAGCAATCCCCCT
>CAUYQG010150589.1:0-15296 GCA_963574415.1 Tarsius wallacei | reverse complement strand
CAAAGGATTAAATGTTTTTCTGAGAAGAGAGAAAGTATCACTGATGAAGAGAGGTCAGGACAACCAGTAATGACCAGAACTGATGAAAACATGGCAAAAGTTCATCGAATTGTGCATCAAAATTGTCAGCTGACTGTGAGACGCATAGCAGACCAACTAAACATCGATGGAGAAACAGGAAATTCTTAACTGAAAGTCTTGGCATGAGAGAGGTGTGTGCAAAAATGGTCCTGGAGGAGCTCTTGCATCATGACAAGTTCAAACAGCACTGCCTATGAGGGAGTTTTTAACCAGTAAACAAATAACTATATTGGGACATCCTCCCTACTCACCTGATCTGGCCCCCAATGACTTTTTTCTTTACCTGCAGATAAAGGAAATATTGAAAGAAAGACATTTTTATGATACTCAGGACATCATCAAGGGCAATACCACAACAGCTCTGATGGCCAGAAAAAAAGTTCCAAAATTGCTTTGCCGGGTGGACTAGGAGCTGGCATCGGTGCATGGCTTCCCAAGGGGAATACATCAAAGGTGACCATAGTGATATTCAGCAATGAGGTATGCAGCATTTTTTTCTAGGATAAGTTCATGAACTTAATTGTCAGACCTTGTATATCTATGGGTGTTTGTCCACTAATAAATATTATATTCGGATTGCTATGGCATACTTTTTAGAGTAACAGAAGTCAGAGTAACTAACTTAGAAGATGTAATATTCTAATATTTTGAGAATAAGTTCCCAATAACATAATACTGAATATTAAAGGCCTTAAAAAAGAATAATAACAACAAAAAGAAAGCCTGAAAGAAACTGAAGAGAAGCAAAAGAAAAGAGACAGTGAGAAGTAAAATAATAATAATTAAAAAGGGAGAGACAGAAGCAGAGATATACCTAGCCAGCAACAAATAATTCGGTTCTTTTTACCTATGGCTGAATAGTTTTGGAAAGGACAACATTTTGTGCTACCTTCCCTAACATTCTTCTAAATTGTACTGTTATAACCCCAGTGAATTCCAATAATAAAAGACATACATTCATCAGTTTTCATACCGTTTCTCACCTCCTTACATTTGTTTCATTTCTTCCCCCACAACCTCTACTTCCCTCTGAAGTGAATTTATACCTCAGCAGAAGTCACCACAACCTCCAACCCTCCAAAGGAGACCCTATCTACACACTGCATCTAACATACTCACCAACCAGCAGCCTTAAGTTTGGATCTCCAAGCACTATTCTGAAGCAGCCTCAGCCTTTCTCCTGGCTACCCAGATAATGCTGAAAACAATCCTAAAAGCATATGCTATATATAGATCAACCCCTTTACTAATCATGGTTTTTAAAGTACATGGAACAGATGGAGGGAGAGAACGAACTGCTCAGCTCAACCGGCTGTTCCATTTACTTCTTTATCTATAGTCAGATCTTTACTTTTTTGGGATCACTGCACATTTCTGGCTCTGCTATATTACACTGTGTAAATATTTAGGAGAAATAATTCCTTTCAAGGATCTAAACTTCCACCGTCGTTATGGCAAATGAACCTGTTTATGCTATGTTCATTAACTAACAGCAAGCCTAAAAGAACACAGGAATTTACTAACATATGTGGTACACAAACATCACAATCATAAAGTTTCTCATGGGGACATATCAAGAACATGAAAGGCCAGTTTACTTTTATTCCCGTTGCCCTGTAATTTCCTTTAACTCTACTAGAACAGTCCTTAATTCAAACCTTTCCTGCAGTTACAGGAACAGGGTAGATTAAATGTACATAAACTGTGCCAAAAACTACCCACCTCTCCATTTAACTTTCCTTGATTCTAGAGTCATAATTCTCAAACTTAAGCATCTATCAGAATCAGCAGGAAGGTTTGTTAAAATACAGATTGCCGCCCCAGAGGTTCGGCTTCACTAGGGCTGAGAATTGGCATTTCTAACAAGTTCACTGGTGATGCTGACACTACTGGTCTTGGGACAACACTTTGTGTTTTATAGGTTTGTTGAGGTATATATTTTTCATAAAATTCATCCATCCTAAGTATATAACTCAGTGACTTGTAGTAAATGTTATAAAACCATCAGCAAAATTCAATTTCAGAATGTCTCCATATCAAGCAGACCCTCTATGCCCATCTGCAGTCACTCCTTGCTCCCACCACCAGTCCCACTAATCTACCTTCTGTCTGTATATATTCACGTCTTGTAAATGTTGCATATAAAGGAATCATACAATATGCTGTCTTTTGTGTCTGGCTTCTTCACTTAACATGCTTTAGAGATTCATCCATGTTGTAGTATCAGTTCTTTTTCTTTACTGTTGAATAGTATTCCATTGTGACAGATATAACACATTTTGTTTATCCATACACCAGCTGATGAATTTTTGGGTTGGTTCCAGTCTTCTGGTGTTATAAGCATTCACATACAAGTCTTTGTAAGGATATATGCTTCATTTTTCTTGGACAGATTCCCAGCAGTGAAAATGCTGGGTTGTAAATTTATGTTTAATTTATTAAGAAACTGTGTAAATGCAATGAATGAATGAATGTTCATTTTTTGACAAAATTTGTTATTTTTCATATTTTTAACTATAGCTATTCTAGTGGTTATGAAGTGGCACTTATAATTCAATTTATACTTCTTCAATCACTAATGATGCTAAGTATTTATTAATATGCTTACTGGCCTTTTCTAATTTACTTTAGTGAAATATCTAATCTCTGGCTCATTTTTAATTGGTTTGTCCCCTTATTAGTGAGTTGTAAATGTTCTTTCTATATTCTAAATACAAGTCCTTGATCAGATACATGATTTGGAATTATTTTCTCCCAATTTTTGGCTTGTCCTTTCATTCTCTTAATGGTCTTTTGAAACACAAAATTTTGTGTATGATTATTTTATTTGAATTTTAAAATTATTTGATATATTTTTATACATATTTTGGGGGTATATATGATATATTGATACCCGTATACAATATGTAATGATCGAATTAGGGTAACTGGAATATCCATGACCTCAAACATTTATCTTTTCTTTGTGTTGGGAACATTATAATTCTTTCTTCTAGCTATTCAGAAATATGAAATGAATTACTTACTGTTAATTATAATTTTCCTGCTGTAATGTCAACTACTAGAACTTGCTTCTTTTCTCTAACTTCTTAATCTCCACCAACCCCACTTACCTTCCCAGCCTCTGGTGACCACTGTTCTACTCTCTACCTCTATGAGATCCACTTTCTTAGCTCCCATATATGAGTAAGAAGATGCAGTATTTGTTTTTCTGTGCCTGGCTTATTTCACTGAACATAATGACCTACAGTTCCATTCATGTTGCTGCAAATGACAGGATTTCATTTGTTTAATGGCTGAAAAATATCCCATTGTATACATATACCATATTTATCCATTCATCAGTTGCTGGACATGTAGGTTGATTACATATCTTAGCTATTGTTAATAATGTTGTAATAAACATGGGAGCACAAATACCTTTTCCATATACTGAGTTACTTTCTTTTTTTTCTTTTTTTTTTTTTTTTGAGTTGGAGTCTCACTCTGTCACCCAGACTGGAGTGCAGTGGCCGCTCTCGGCCACCGCAGCCTGGACCTGCTGGGTTCCGACAACCCTTCCGCCTCAGCCTTCCAAGTAGATGGAACTACAGGCACGCGCTACCACGCCCGGCTAATTTTTGATTTATTGTAGAGATGAGGCCTCGCCAAGTTGCCCAGGCGGGTCTCGAACCTGCGGGCTCAGGCAATCCACTCACCTCAGCCTCCCCAGGCGAGGGATTACAGGTTGAGCCACCGAGCCCGGCTCTGAGTTACTTTCTTTTGGATATAAACCCAACAGTAAGATTGCTGAATCATATGGTAATTCTACTTCTAGTTTTGTAAGGAAACCCTAAACTGTTTTATATAACGGCTATACTGCTTTAAATTCTTATTAGCAGTTTACAAGCATCCCCCTTCCTCTGCATCCTTGCCAGCACTTGTTATTTTTTGTCTTTTTGATAGCAGCCTAACTGGGATGAAACGATATCTCATGTGGTTTTAATTTTCATTTCCTTGATGATTAGTGATGCCGAGCATAATTTCATATACCTGTTGGCCATTTACATGTCTTCTTTTGAGAAACGTCTATTCAGGTCTTTTGCCCATTTCAAAATTTGATTATTTGGTTTTTGTTGTTGTTTGCTACTAAGTTGAGTTCCTTTTATTGTCTGATTATTAATCTCTTTTTAGATGACTAGTTTGCAAATATTTTCTCACATTCTGTAGGTTGTCGCTTCACTTTGTTGCTTCCTTTGTTGTGAAGCAGTTTTTTAGCTTGATATAATTCCATTTGTCTATTTTTGCTTTGGTTGTTTGTGCTTTTGAGGTCTTACCAAAAAAAATCTTTGCCCAACCTATGTCCTGTAGCACTTCCTGAATGTTTTCTTCTGCAGTTTCAGGTCTTACATTTAAGTCTTTAATTCATTTTGAGTTGATTTTTATGTATGGTGAAAAATGGGACTCTAGTTTCATTCTTCTGTATATGAATATCCAGTTTTTACAACACCATTTATTAAAGAGACTCTCCTTTCCCCAACATATGTTCTTGATGACTTTGTTAAAAAATGAATTGACTGTTAACTGCAAGGATTTATCCCTGGATTCTCTATTCTAGTCCATTGGTCTATGTGCCTATATTTATGCAAGTACCATTCTGTTTTGGTTACTACAGCTGTGTAGTATAATTTGAAATCAAGTAGTGTGATGTCCCCAGCTTTGTTCTTATTGCTCAGAATTGCTTTAGCTATTTGGGTTCTTTTGTAGTTCCACATGAATTTTAGGATTGTTTTTTCTACTTCTGTGAAGAACATCATTGGTATTTTAATAGAGATTGACTTGAATCTGAAGATCACTTTGGGTAGCAAAGACATTTTAACACAATTCTTTCAATTCATGAGCATGGAATGTCTACTCCTTTTTTTGTATCCTCTTCAATTTCCTTCATCAGTATTTTATAGTCTTCCTTGTAGAGATCTTTAATTTATTTGGTTAAATTTATTTCTAAGGTTTTTTAAAATAACTATCATAAATGAGATTGTTTTATTTCTTTCTCAGATTGATGTGGGTTTGTCATATATGACCATTATGGTGTTGCAGTATGTTCCTTCTACATCCAATTTGTTGAAAAGTTTTATCATGAAGGAACACAACTTTATTGAATTCTTTTTCAGCATATATTGAAATAACTATATGGTTTTTGTCCTTGGTTCTGTTGATGTAATGTATCATGATTAATTTACATATGTTGAACCATCCTTGCTTCCCTGGTTAAATCTCATTTGAAACACAAAAGTTTTTATTTTTGATGAAGCCTGGGGCTAACGGGCTTTGAGAACCACTGTTCTAAAGCTTCAAAAACTCAAAAGAGATACCAATCCCTTTAAAAATATAAAAGCTTTCCATCTGCTAAAACAATACATAAATCATTTATAACAACTGTATTCTGTTTTGTTTCAGCAAAGCCTATCATAACTATCATCTGAATCTTATTTACCCTTTTTATAAAGAAAATAGAACTTGCAACTGACTTTACAATATTATGGAATGACTAAATTTATTTTCATTTACTTCAGCTGCAGATGAGCCTGAGCTATCACCTGGGAACACTGAATGGAGTGTTGACCCTGAAAAACATGGACATCTGAGCCAACATTTTCAGAATTATTGGTCAGTCCTATAGTTTCGAAACCCTGCTTATTAAAGATGTAAGGAATATGTCTACTCTATAAATTAATGAGAAGGGAAAAAATGGCACACCATGGTAAAGATGACAAAGAAAGAGCAATATTATCTTAAAGATACATTTGATTTCTCTTGGCATTTTTGTCTAATTTCATTAGTCATCTTTAACTCAGATAATAATAATTGCAACAGTATAAAACATACTTCAAGAAATAGAAAACATGTTTCATTCAGGTAGAAGCAATATTATGACTGATCATTTCCAAGGTGAAACCCAAAATCATTCATATTTACTCCTTGGTGATTATCCACCTCCAAAAAGGAAATCCTAACATGAAGACATTTAGATGAAATCCTACTTCTATAATTATAACCTAAGACATATTCTGTGATCCTAAGGAAAAACTGTTACAACAGGAAGAAAACAGTTAAAAGATGAAGAAACTTTAAATTTGCACAATAATTCTTCTTTATGTAATTCAAGTTGAACCCTAAGCAAGAAGCTTTCCTTTATTTGCTGAAGGAAATACAAGCTTCTGTGGTAAAACGTTTTCAAATATTTATGTTCTAATTCAAAGATCTTAATAACATAGTAGCCATTAGTCCTCACTGCCTTCTAATTGCTAAAGATGGATTTTATACTTCTACTAATCCTCATAAATTATACTACAAGAACAAGTCTGTTGGCCTATATTCATTCTCTCTTTCCATGTGCCACTTAAAGTCACTTGAGAAGAAGCTTTCCAAAGCGATACCAGAGGATATAGTTTCACATCTGATCCACAGTCTCTCAACATGGCCTGGCTCCCAGTAAAGTCACTCATAAGAGTGTCTTCTTATCTAACCTCTTTATGTTTTTGCAGTTCAAAAACACAAGAGTCATTGAAACTTCTTTCCCAAATTAGACTATCACCATATGTTACTGGACTTGAGATTCAAGATAAATATCAACATATAAGAAAGAAAGAAAATAATTTACTCAATAGCATACAGCCAATTATAACTTAACTATAATACTGAAAGATAAGAATATGCAAAATAATAATAATAATTTTTAAATCCTTCATTTTATACCAGAGTTCAATCTCCTTCCTCATTAGGTAGATACCAGTTACTAGAAGAAAAAAACTTATCAAATAAGCACTTGTTCTGTCCTTTATTTACAATGTATCCTCTAGGCTTAGAACACTGAGATGGCTCAATGAGAAAAATGGACGACAAATCAGCAAGGACCTTAAATAAAAGGACTTACTCCTGGCAATTTCAGCTTTGACAGTCACCACTGTATACATCTACATAGCATACAACTATAATATAGGCCTTTACTCAAAAATCTGCAATTTCCTAGTGAGGTTTTTAACAAAAAATGAGAAGGATAAGAGCACCCAACTCAACCTGCATCAATATTCAGTGAAATCTAGAAAACAATCACTAAAACCTTTGCTTATACAAACAACAAATTAGTATCACACCAAATAGGTGCCAAAGAGAATAAGAACACATAAACACAACAGAATCTTCTACACAAAACCCATGTGTTCCCTCAAAAATAAGTGAACTGCACTACTTTAGCAATTCATTCATCTATGAACAAATGCCCTCAGCCTATTCCTGAGAAAGGGAAGAGTGATCAGTTATATCTGTCTTCATGTTGTCTGAAAATCTTGACATTTTTCAGCAAGTAAAGGTTCCAAATGGCAGGTGTCAGAATGTCTTAGCCTCACATGTGGTGCTAGAAGGCAGAAAAAGCAGCAGCAGCATGTGGTCATGTCAGAGCCACACAGAAGCTGCCCAGAGAGCACATTCTGAAAAGAGCAAACCTCAGACTCAGTTAAATCAATCTAGTGCCAGATGCCACTATCAGAACAAAGCTATGGTGCCAAGGAGTAGCTGCCTAGAGAAACATTCAACTCAAGGCTCTCACAAAAGGAAAAACAGCTGAAGCACAATGGCACCTGTCCATGTCCTGTCTGTATAATAATTTGGTCAAACTAGCTTCTTCCATGAAGAGAAGAAAATGGCCATAAAATATTTTGCTTAGTTTACAAGTGGGGATTATTTTCTCAAGATCATTTTCAGTTATTCTACAGGAAATCATATGAATCTCCTGTATTTGCATAACACTTATAGCTTTCTGAAAGTGTTTTAAGATACACTAACTCAGGCCAGGTGCAGTGGCTCAAGCCTGTAATCCCAGCACTTTGGGAGAGGATAGCTGAGGTGAGAGGATTGCCTGAGCCTGCGGGTTCAAGACCAGCCTTGGCAACATGGTGAGACCTTGTCTCTACAATAAATAAAAAATTAGCTGGGCACGCCTGTAGTTCCAACTACTTGGAAGGCTGAGGCAGAAGGATCACCGGAGCTTAACAGGTGGACACTAGGGTAGCTGTAAATGTGCCACTGTACTCCAACCTGGGGGTCAGAGTGAGACTCCAACTCAAAAAAAAAAAAAGATATACTAACTCAAGCTAACTCATTTTAATATTTATAGCCCTATAAGGAAGTCGGGATTTGAAGTTAGAAAGACCCAAAAAAGTTAAATAATCAGACAAAAGTAATCTAAAACCAAGTAGCAAAACTAAGACTTATGAAGAAAAACCTGGTCTCTGGACTGTTAGGCTAGACATCTTTCTATGTAGATACCCTCTGCCCACTCCTATTCTCTCAATCATCTTTTTGCTGGTTTTTTCAATAATAGGGAAGCTTTGGAGGATTTTAAAAGTTGTTTGTGAAGGTCAATTAGCAGTCTTGTTCCCAGAGGTTATCATAATTGGCATGAGGATATACTCTGCTTCTCCTCAGACCTGAGTCTAAGAAACTGTAGTGATGTTTGAAGGATGCTTAAAGGAGGAGGTGCTGGAGAAAGCACACAAATACATGACTAGCTCAGGGAGGAGCATTTACTGTCAAGCCATCTGGCTAGATATATCTCTCAGATGAGCAGTACATGATTGATGATGCAATTCATCCATGGAACAAGCAAATTCAATATCATTTAGGTTTTTATATTCTATTGGAATATACAAAGGGATCACTGGGCCAAAGACTGATACTTCAAAACCACCTAATTTCCTCTCATATATCATAGATGAAGAACAAACAGGAGCCAGAACTTTACTTGAATTCAAGTTAGTAATACTTTAATATAAAATAGTGTCCACATGAGGGCCTCTGGAAGCATCTAGAACAAACATGATCTTCTAATTCTCTCACAAAGAAACTGGATTTTTTTTTCACTGTAAAACATTTTTTATTCCCTATGACTACACCAATGACACTTATTTATTCGCCATATACCTTTAACTATTCCATACTAAAAAACCACCCAGGAAGCCTACATTGTCTTATCTTGCCTTATCATCAACTAGTAAGTACTATTCTTCAACTCTATGCTCAAGTAATTTCTTATCTTCATATCTTCAGGTATTCTTCTAAGGTTGATTAAAATAAGCAGCATGGAAAGGATGAAAACACCAATTAACACAGACCCACATTGAGGACTAAGAGTACTCTCATATACATATTTTACAGTTTGAAGATCAAATGTATTAAATAGATTTTAAAAATACATACTAAATAAAAGTTTTTTCTAAATTAATTTAATTTCTTGTTCAGCATTTAGTCTGCAGGTTTCAAGTTCTGTAAAACAAGTTATTCTGACATGATTTCCATGTCTGCTCTTTTCCTACACCCTTTCTGACTTAATTGATTCCAGACTTTCTAGCATCTCATGTTTGCTTTATATACTAAAATAGAGGGATTTGTTTCTTCATTAACAAGGATAAAAACCAATTTGCGCTCATGTTTGGAATATAGTAAAGATGAGTGTTGGTAAAAACAAGGTTGATGCTGTTGACAAGAAATATTTATTGCTTAAGATTATGTCAATGGTAAATAAACACATGAAGTGAAAAGCTTTGCACTAGACTCACACTTGGTACATATCTCAACTGAAATACTAGCAGAACCAGGATAAGCCAGACACAAATATCTCCTAATTTCCAACATCACAGAATTATACTAATAGTCATCAGTTTTTTCAATCCACAAAAAAACAAACTACAGCACTTAAATATTACTTGGCAATGATGCTCATTGCAACTTATTTAATTAAGCCAATCACAAAAGATTATGCTTCTTACAACAATTGAACATTCTCTGAAACTTAAAAATAATCCATATTCAGTCAGTTCACCCTTCAAGACACCAAAAACTTCTAAAATCTTTCTGATGGCCCAGCAATTTTAAAACTCAATTGTTGGACCTAATTTTTGACAAATATATTGTATCTTAACAACTCTCAATGCTAAGATGAAATCATCAGTGGCAGAAAAAATAACCTATAGCTGGTCTAATCTTATCTAAAAAGTAATGACATCTCTCCCATTCCTTTTTAAAAGTTCCCTATTCCCCATTCTTAAAATTTCACAATTTTAAAAACACAATATACTAAAGAAGTTTAAAAAGTTGTTCAGATATTTAGTCACACTATCATTTGAAGTTATATATTCTTGAAAATTAAAAACAAATATAAAAATAACACAAACCAGAAGAAAGCCAAAGCCATGTTAGGTAAGAGAAGAAAAATTGTCACTTAATATGTACTTAACACCACGTATAAAGAAAAATCAGCCATATAATCTGATCCTGAAGAATTTAAACTACAGACTTCCTGATTCCCCAGTGCTGGAAATCTCCTCTAACAGTAACTACACACAATAGCTCAAGGAATTTTTAAGATTATTTTATTTCCCCTAAGTTTATTTTAAGTATGAAGTTTCCATTCTAAAGTAAATTTTAAAGAGCTTGGTATTGCTATAAAAATATGCTATTTTATATCACAGGACTCTAATGAATTTTTCCTGTTACTTTTAAGTTTTCTGACTCAAACTTAGGACAATTATAAGTGAAATTACAATCTCTACAGCAATATTAATGTAGTATATCACACAGAGTCATATTCCAACATCATTTTCTATTGAAAGTTAAACAACAAAAACACAAAGATGTTAGATTACAAACACAACATATGATATGCTATGTTAATTTGACTTTTTTATTCTTAAGGGTTTTTTTTTTTTTTTCCCTTGGAGGAAAACTGAATAGTGATGTTTCTTCTTTCTGAGTAATTTTACCCAGTGAATTACTAAATCTAATAAACGATTTTACTAAAAAATGAGTATAAAAATAATTGAAATCTAAGTCTTCATAAGACAAATGACTTATAGTTGTAAGCATTCTTACACTGATATGAAAGATGTTAATCTTTCCTCTATATTTAAATGGAAGGAAAAAGGAAGAGGAAGGAAGGAAAGCAGAGATAAATATTAGTAGAAAAGAGGAGCAGGGGAGAGAGAGACACAATTTTAAAAACACAATATACTAAAGAAGTTTAAAAAGTTGTTCAGATATTTAGTCATACTATCATTTGAAGTTATATACTCTTGGAAATTAAAAACAAATATAAAAATAACACAAACTAGAAGAAAGCCAAAGCCATGCTAGGTAACGGAAGAAAGTTGTCACTTAATATGTACTTAACGCCATGTGTAAAGAAAAATCAGAACAGTTCTAGCAGGACACAAACTAAAAATGACTTGTAAAGAAGTACCAATGTAAGCAACTGACACTAAGCAGTCTACTCCAAATCATCTACCTACCTACCGTAATCTCAGGGGGACATAGTGGTAGTAAAATAAATGTGTTTTCCTCCCCTGGAATAAACTCCTATTATCACGAGCAAGTTTGAGAGCAATAATTTCTAACCTTATCTAGTGATTTTTTTTAAAAATTCATATATCAAAATACACACACATACAAGGAAGAAACTAAAAGCCTTTTCCTTTTTCTTTCAATCTATTCTTCCAGTTTAAGAAGCAGGTTTCTGTTACTAGATATTTTTAAAATACCTATTTCATTTCCAATTTGGCCATTTAAATATCCACCCAAATCCTTAGAGAAAGGCAGATTTCTAACAATATTTTCAGACATAAGTGATCATGTATGCTTACGTATATATACACTCTATATTTGTTTTAAGCTTTAACTTCATTATTTAAAAATGTACACAGAGATATACAACAGCACAAAACCAAAAAATCTCATAACTGGAATCATTCTACCATTTCAAATGCTGGGGGAAATTTATAAAACAAAAAATACTTCCGAGTCAGAAAGAGTAGACTGTAACATAATTAAAAAGCAAAATATCATAAAATTTACATGTTTTATGCCTAAATTTTCTGTCCTTCTGGAAAGCTGTGTTTGTGTCACAAAGATTAGAATTTACAGCATTACTCCCTAAATCCTAGTATCTATAGAAAAGTCTTTCAATTGTGCAAGAGTATTTTAGGTGAAGCTCCTATTAAGACACCTGCCAAGCAGTTTGAACTATCATATTAAATGGATCACCGGATTTATAAAGTGCTGCAGACTTTCAAAAGCATTCCCTACAATGAGTATCACAATCAAAGCAAGAGAAGACCCCACCACTTCAGGCACAAGTCTAAGTCGTTTCCATGAATTGTTTCTTGTCAAATTAAAATGTCAAAAATTATTCTATCAAATGCTGTCCCTAAGGATTCTAGCTCAATCCAAAGAGCAGCTACCAATTAGTAAAGTCAGGCCTTTTAGCAGGGGGAAAAAAAAATTCTTTTCTATTGATATGTGAAATTAGCAGGGTCCAAAAAGAAAAGTTTCATCTCAGCAGTTAGTTTAAGTGCTACTGATAGCTATAATCACATGCAGGCTGCAATTCCTTTTTGAAAGGCTTTTCAAATGAACAAATACAAAGAAAAAAGAGAAACACAAGTGTTTTCATAGTGAATGACTGCCTAGGATTACAGAGTTACAAAAAGCCAAGGTTAGAGATCCAGATATCCATAGTATTATGAACTAACAAACCAAAGTCAAATGAAATCCTTGCTTACTCTTTTGACAAGGTCAGTGCACCCATCCCTTAGCACAATAACCAACTGAATTGCAGATTGTAGAAGGTGCTCCAGGAAAATAAAACCCACCCAAATCATTTAATGTTTCTCTGTTGTCTTGGATGAGCAGATAAAATCCTTTAAGAAAAACATTTCCTGTTCACTTTGTTGTTTTCCAAAACCTGCAGATCACTCAGAAACTGCCCTGGAGAAGGGTTTGTTCATTAGCAGTATGAGGGTGCAGATGTAACAAGATGCTCTTTAGCAGCCACCCATACTGTATCTTTTCACCTGCAAGTCCAGATGAACCTTTATACTACATTTATAATTTCCCCACAGAAGTAAGTCGTGTTCATCTACTAGAAAGAGCTATGATTGCCCACGAACTTCGCCTCCAAAAGCTCTAAATTTGATTTCAAGGTATAGAAATACAAGTGACAGGACAAACAAGCTCACAGCATAAGACCATTTACAGAAAGCATATACCTAAGTTGCTTAGGCTTACAGTTTGGCAAAAATCATCATATAACCTATGGCTACTACAGTTACCAAACATTCAGTTTTTAACTGTGGCAAGGGATAATGTTAATACCAAAAATTCAATGGTACATAGTCCCATGCATATATTCCTTCTGCATGTTTCATAAAAAGCCTCTTAGACTTGAATTATCAAACACTTCCCAATGCTGGTGCTTTTTAAAGTCTCCATTCCCAGATACCAAGCTTCTTGGCTTTGTGGCTAAGTGATGACAAACAGATCATTTCCTATTCACTCCTCTTACCTCATCATCAACAGGACTGCTAGAGTCCTGTTATGTAAAGAATTATTTTCAACAGCCACCTTCAATTACAAATGTTTGACATGATCACAGACTTCCAATGTTAATCTCCTTTCAAGTTGAAATACCCAGACAAGAGCTCTTTGAGACACACAGCATGGCTATTTTCTTTGCTTTGCCTTATCCTGCAAAGAGGCTGAAATACATTGGAATCCTCTCTCCTCCCCCATATCCATCTCTTATGCAAAGGAGTATGCAGACCAACCTGCTTTTGTCAAGACTAACTTGACAAAGGGATTTTCATGGTTCTTCTAAGTATGCTTCCAAATCTGAAGGCTGCTTAAAGAAAGGGAGAGAAAATCTTCATGTAATCGTCTCTTATTTCTCCAGTTTTCTACCTATACCATACTTCTTTAGTTTGCAAACATTTGCATGACCTGAGTACTATATTTCATTTTAGAGCTCCAATGTTAACCACAATTCTGGACTTAGAAACTTTCAGTCTAGTTTAGTTCAAGGAGAAAACCATTTACCCAATAAAAATTAAACCTGAATCTACAAAGGATAATCCTATCAACATACTAAATTATACTTATCTGTTGAAGAGAGATACTTTTAAATTTCAAAAAATAACACAAAATTTCTGGTGCTCCGAATCAAGGCATTTATTCAAGAGCATATACCTAATTTTACTCACTCCATGTGACAACCAACCAGGCCTTTGCACACAAAGAAAATGATGATTCTTTATGTGTAGGTGGATTCATGAAAATCTACTCTTAAACTGAATTTTTATAAGTCCATTTTAAATGCATTGTAAATGCAACAAGGGAGCTCACTAGCTAAATAAACTACAAAGTGAAATTTTTACATTACAAAAAATTCATGGTAAAACACTGATCACTCCTTCTTTTATGAACTTTTAACATGCAATTATGTTTAGAATTTGCATAAGTGAATAAAATTTTTCTTTATGTCTGTATCATTCCTATAGGAATCATGGAAATGTGGACCTTCAAGTTCTGTTAGAGAAAAGGTCTGTCCTCCTTAACTTACATCCAGCTCATGTTAAGCGAAGTAGGAAGATATAACAACCTTGTATTAACATAATATAACAACCTTATATTAAGCAGGATGGAGCGAGCACAAAATAAACACTCACAAATGACCCCCTGGAATACTCACCCTTCGGCTAACAGAAAGCAAAATCGGAAAGCAAGAAACCAAGCCTGACTTTCAAGTTCTGTCCATCCTGGCCATGTCACTATTCTTCTGTAATGTTTATGCTATTGCTCCAGCAAGGTCATATCCACAAAGCAGCACATCAGAAGTGGTGGGAGATCCTCTTTCCCCCACATCCTTCATCATATAAACCTGTGTTACCCCAAAGAAATCTCTCTGTGGCTATTTCTTACCTTCTACTGAGATTTCAGGCTCAAAAAATGTCCGAGTGTGGCTGGAACACATGGCACATAGT
The DNA here is from genome assembly GCA_963574415.1 of Tarsius wallacei. Taxonomy (NCBI): domain Eukaryota; kingdom Metazoa; phylum Chordata; class Mammalia; order Primates; family Tarsiidae; genus Tarsius; species Tarsius wallacei. Next base: position 366 of record CAUYQG010150589.1, on the reverse strand, counting down.
CGAGTTACACAATGAGAGCTAGATTACCCCTTGCAACTTCCTCTCCTCCAGAATGATCTCTTTAAAAAAGCTGACCAGTTAATAAAAGTTAATTAGTTTCAGCTTAGCACTAAAGTCTAAATGTTTAAAAGTTGAAGAAGATGAAAAATTCAAAGGGGTGTTATATTACACTGTCTTAATTTAAAAAATCATCTGACAGAGTTTTAGGACCCATAAAGAACACACTTTAGCCGGGCTCGGTGGCTCAGCCTGTAATCCCGCGCCTTTGGGAGGCCGAGGTGAGTAGATTGCCTGAGCCCGCGGGTTCGAGACCCGCCTGGGCAAGCAAGACCTCATCTCTACAATAAATCAAAAAATCAGCCGGGC